>SNQJ01S0171256.1:0-20541 GCA_010110895.2 Picea sitchensis | reverse complement strand
AATTACTCCTACAAGAGGAGATTTTACTTTTTCCTTTTAAAATAAGAAATAATTCAAAAGAGAAAGACTAAATCTATTTAACAAAATAAAACTAAACTAATCTATTGCCCGGGGTCTAAATTCAACTAGTATATGAATTAAATTAAGATAAACAATATTCTAAAAATGTAGTTATTCAAAACACATGTCTGAATAAAACCACTAAGAATGAATTAATAAACTTGTTTAAATAATTAGCACAAACTTATAATCAAAACAATAATTCATATACATAATCATAACTAAAATAATGTATCAAATAAATGATGAAATTGATCTAATTTATTAAGAGTAATCAACTAAATCAATTTTGATTCCATCAATACATACTCCAAATAAGACTTTGATTTGACAAATGAACATTCAAATAACAATAATAGTGTTGAATATCGATTGCTTATATTAATATTCAAAGTCACAAAAGATTCAGTGCAACGCTTCCAAAAAGAGACTTGTACAATAGTGCATAAGTTTTGTTTTCTTTTTCAAAAACTAAACCCCTCCCAATTGTCTTTCATTCTCTGTTTTATATTGAAGGAATTCAAAAATGAAAATTAACTTTCATAACCATAAATAGTTATCCATTTAGAATGGAAAAATAACAAAATAGTTTAATTCCCCAAACTAAATTAACTAAGTATATGAAATAAAAAACTACTAACTGTTCAATTTTAAAATTCTGTCTGGAAACTAATTTTCTCATTTTCCATGTTCTTCCAAGTCATCCCTTTTACACCTGTAAAACAAAAAAAAAAAGAAAAAAAAAAGACATGAATGAATAAAACATAAAACAAAAATTATGTAGCTACTCTTTTATTAACCAGAATTAACGAAAATAAAAACTAAACTAAACAAACGCTAAACTCATACCAATAACTAAGACAATTTTATCATTGAGTGTTACTGGGTACAATGTTAAATTCTGAATTAACAAAAATATTAACTCCTGGTGAATTAATGTTAACTGCTTCTTTATTTTTATCATGTTTAGAACTTGGAACCCGTCTCCTCTGGCTATCAATCAAAGCTTTATTTTCTCACCTAAGAAGTTGATTTTATAATTCCAAATCAATTATGTTTGTCTGTAGCACTAGAACCACTGAATAGTATTTGTACTTCCAGAAGAAAACCTCCAGATTGTAATCGATTTTATTTTTCTTCTCTTTTTCTTCAGTGACCTTTTCAATTGGTTCTTGCGGAGAATTGTGTTGTGGGGAGGATACTTCCTTATTTGTAACCAACTCTTCTCAACTTGGACAGGAGAACTAGCTTTAAAAAAAATTCTAGACTTTTTTCTGAGCATTCTGGATATTTTCATCCCTTGCCTCTTGTTCATAAAATCGACTAAATTATTGGAATCATCGTTCTTTTTTGTAACAGGTGGGTCACACTCAGATACAAGAGAGGAAACTACAGTCTGCTTGGAAGCTTCGGAAGAAACCTGAGTTGTTTCACTGAAAATGCATGACTCTGGACTAAGGATAAATTTTACAACTTGATTGCGAGTAACCCTCATAGTGTTGTTGAGGAGTGGAAACTTGAGCATAATCCAAGATGGTATCTTCTACAGGATTTAGGGTTTCTACCTTAGAAAAGTGAGTCTGTAAATTTGACTCAGAGTTCTCCTGAAAATGATTTATTTTCATAAACTCTTCCCAAGAATCACCATTATGTTCTAACTGGAATTCAATCAGAATTTTCAATAAACAGTGATGAAAAACATTTCTTTCTAAACTGGGATTCTTTCTCTGATAAAAATGTGTCATTTTAGACAGGATTTTAAGAAAGAAAAACAATATGTTCAATTCATAATCCATGAAGACCATTAAAAGCCGAAAGTGATAAAGAAAGAAAAGGCTATATCTGCCCTCACAGGGGATAAAACCCTTAATAACCCTTAACAAAAAAATGTCATGTTTCCTTAACTAAATATATGGGCATACCTTTGTAATCGTATTTGCATTCAGGAAAAACCATGATTTCAGACCAGGGAATCTCCTTCACCCTTTCGGTTTTAGACCAACATTCCCCATGGCTATTAATTATTCATCTATCTGTAACTCCATATCCCCAATTTTAGCGTGTTCACCATTGAAACTTCGTGTGAAATCTTTGGTGACCTGTGCATTGTAGCCATTGAATGTGCAAAAATTATAACCAACCATCCTTCTGAAAAGTCAAAAAATAATCCTCATGAGCATCAATAAGCTCGACATCGGATTCAATTCTAGAAATCATTCCCATTTTAATAGTTTACCATGACACAGATCAGAAATCACTCATAAAAACCTAACAGACTCTCGCTTACAGGTAAATGAAAAAAAAGCTTCAATACTTGAGTAAAAATATTATTTCGAGGAAGAAGCATTGAATGCAAGATTTGACCTAAGGTAATAATTCATGAATATGGTGATACAACTCAACACTATAAGTGGAGGAGAATCAATGAAGTTCGAGAAAGGAGGATTGTTCATATGCAGTTTGAAAGAACCCCAATTTAATTTTCGATTAAATTCATTTTAACTTATGATGACCAAATCAGGCTCAACGTCCCACAACAAAATATTAAACAGTTGTTATGGATCGTGGGCATCATGGTAATACACAGTTATGGCAAGCTAAGTAGGATTTCATAAATCATGATCAAACATTTTTGGAACATAGGTTTATTGCTCAAGCGAAACATGTTAATAAAAATGAAAACCAACAATCTAATCATAAACTGTAGCTTGTCAAATATTGTAGCTCGTATAGAATTTCATTCAAGGTGTGTAAATGAGTAAAAAATCATCAAGGATATGTGAATTAGAAACATTTGAAAGCCAAAATATTTAATCAAAACCTCTATGAAATGACAAACATCCCAGCAAGAAAATGTCATTAATGATTGAATGAAATTTCAAAGAAATTGTGGGTATGGCCAAAATTGACAAAACTGAAAACATAGTTTAAGTAAACAAATAAAAAACATTTTATTTTTTCAAAATTGAAAAAAGAAGAGCCCCAAATTTATTTATAATACAAAATTTGAAAGGTTGTTGTCCGCTACAATAGAACAAAAAACACAAAAATAACGGATTGATGAAATAGTTGACACAAATGTATATTGTATTACACATATACAAATGAGGAAAATAGTTGAGTGGAACTTGCCACATCATCATTTTTTGATTCAAGGAAGTTTCATTGGCTTAGATTCTTATGTTGGAGTAGTTATGTCTCTTATAATCAAAAAAATTCTCCAAGTCAAAGTTGATGTCCAAAAACATAAAGGCAATCCCTTTCACTCTTTATTATGTCATCTTGTCATTAATAATTCATTGAGAAAAATATGGTTTGATAAATTCAAAATCCGTCATTGTAATTGTGTTATATAAATCTATGTATCATGATGTAATTTTAAAGAGATTGATGAGTATGCTTGATAGATTGAGCCCAAGATCCAAGTTTTTGGAGTTTATCATTGTGATGTACATGCTAAAAGGGATCCTTTTATGTATGATTTGTATGTTGTAAATGAGTTGAGTAAGTTGTATACTATAAGAAGTTGTGGTGTAAACTCAAGTGTTGTAAAGGAGTTAATGCAATTGAAATTGTTGCAGAGGAGGTAGTGTTGTATATGTTGTATCTCTATTATACATATCGTAGTTTTTTAGTTGGTGAAATTTGGTTTTTTTGCATATTCTTCAATGAATTTGTTTTCAAGAGAATGATATATATCTATTTTTTCATTCATTTTCAGTTCATGTGAAATTATGTGTTTTAAGAAGATACTATGATAAAGTTACATTAATATTTTAATCATTATTTAGGGTGCTATCCATATTGAACTAGTGGATGCTAATGCGACTTGCATCTTTTGTAAAAGGAAAAATATTGTGTTGTAATTAGTAGATTGGTAGGGACATTTTTAATCTATTGAATAGGTTGTGTATCCTTAGAATGGTATCGGAGTTGACAAATTATATAGTTTGGTGTCCTTATCATAGTGCATATTGATGTTCCCAAAATGAAAATTTGGATTCTAAAAGCATGAATATTGATGTTTCCATGGTGTGAATTTGGTTTTGAAAGACAAAATTTTGATTCCAAATGTGATCTTTTGATTTCAAGTGTGAATTTTGATTCTAAAAGCGTGAATTTAGATTCCAAAACTATGACTTTTTATTCCAAAAGTGTGAATATTGAATTTCAAAAGTGTGTGTTTGGATTCCGATATCATGGATTTCAATTCCTAATTGTGTATTTCATATTCCAATATTTATTTCAATATTTTATTTATGTATGTGCATGCATATCACTATATCGTGGAAAATAATACAAATCAATGTTGTCATTGCATTGAAAAATTATACATTTTCGTTGATATTTAAAGTAGAGTACAATAACGATGACTAACACCATCACCAATGAGAACACTTAAGATCCATACATACAAAATATGGACTATGATTTAATCCCTTCTACATACATTTTCACCTCATTTGTAAATAATTTAATGTAATTACTATGAAAATATACACAAAACCCATATCTTGGGCCAAAACAAAGTAGAGAAACTAACCTTCAATAGTTTTAATAGAAGTAATAAATAAATATCATCAATGTGTAGTCGTGGAGTTCTTACTTGATACAACACAATTAAAAAACACAAATGTGGAAGTTCTTTTTTCAAATAAAGTCTCATTCATCAACATCGCTCTCACTCTCACCATCGTCATTCTATTCCATCTATGCTTGTTGTGCCTTAATCACTATAAATCCCTTCTCAACTATTTTTATTTTCTCTCCTATCCATCTTGCCTAATTTGGTGACCACACCCATGTGATTTTATTAACATCAAGGGGCATTGTTCTTTCTATCCCAACAACCCATTGTTGAGTTTTTACTAAACAATTTTACACAAAACATTGTTTGTCGATGATGTTCCAGTGTTTCCACATTTAAACCTCTACCTTCTATGACTCAATATTAGCATTTGAATCTTGATAAGCATTTCCCTTTTCCCTACCCAACCATATTGCACAATATGGATCTAGTGAGTGTATTATGATTATTTGTCCCTTAACAAGATCATACTTTGGAGAGGGTTATTCTCTAAGCTTGTTGCATAGAAGTCATATTACCTCCCAAAATTGCAATACAAAATATCAAATCCTTGACACCAATCAATGAAGCTTTGGTACAATTTAAGAGGGTTTCCCACTATCACCACAACAATCACTCTTCTCGCTTTTGGTTGGTTCCCTTCCAACACAAGGGGAGCTTTCCTAATACACATTATGATCTATCATTACATTTCAATATAATACCTTGTGGTTATTGTTGGTCCTTTTGCAAAATGGCATGTTGATTTTATGGTGTAATATCGCTTTTGCTAATGACCACCCATACATCATTGTGGCTATTGACTACTTCACCAAGTGGGTTAGAGCTATGCTTACTTCCAACAATGGCACTATGATATCTCTTTTCATATTATACCTAGGTTCAATGTGCCTAGAACAATCATGATTGATCATAGATCACATTTTCATAACAAAATGATCACTGAATTAGCAACCAAGTTGGGTTTTCTGCATGAAAACTCATCCCCTTACTATATGTTGAGCACTCAACACACCCTAAAAGCTTTGTGAAAAAATTTGTCTTTTGGGTACCACTTTGTCTTTTTCCTTCTTTCTCAATTGAGTTTGTTGTGTAGGGATCATTAAGCTTTATGTTTTCATGTTTTATCATCGATCACATTCAGATTGATATGGACCTGTTGAATAGATTAACTTATTCCTAAAAGAACACTTGGCATTTTATCTAAGTATAAACATCTAGAATTTTAATTCATGCACCCATTATCGGCATCGGTACGATCTGTGCAAAAAAATTGACCATACAACAATGACAAGCGTCGATTGTCGATCGTCGATGTATCATCAACATCAGGAGAATGGAAAAGGAAAACTCTAACAATCGACACACCTAACGAACCTCCGATCGTCGATCATTGATACATTCGAGGTTGGTGATATCCGAAGGAAACCTTAAAAGTGCAGAAAGTCTTTACTTCGACACAACGTCGAGTATCGATCGTCGATCAGTGATATGTTATTGGCATAGACAAACTCCGAGGGATGAAATCACGAAGAAGAAAAAAATGGAAACTCATTGATCGTCAATCCTTGGCATGTTATCAGCATCGACAGGATAGGTTGAGGTTCCTAGAGCCATGTCTAAAGAAAATCCCCAATTCCGAAGAAACTTTTAATGAAGGAACCAAAATCAAACATCACGTGTCATGATCACCCTTCCAGGTCAACATTTCCATGTCATCATTGTATGGCAGTCTGGGTCGGCATTAGAGCTTTCACTAAAAGAGGTATTAACGAACGTTGTCTAAGAAAATCATCGACGCCGATCCACTTGTTTAAACTGTTGGACTGATAGGACATCGACGACAGGATGGGACATATTCGACGGAGATCAAGATCGGATTTTGTTATTTAATAGGGAAATCAATGTGTTGATTAACACAAGTTACTAACCCACGTGCCGACCAAATAATAGGAGTTTGAAACCGTCGATGAACTGCGTAGCACCCGGCTCCTGCGCCACCAGCCTGCGATTGCATTTAATCCTGAGCATGATTTTGATCTTGGTGATGGATTGTGCAGACTGCATTTACGCCCTGAATTCAAGAATTGATGTGACAAGGTAAATATGCTCCATGTTAAACTATAAAGACATATTTTGAATGCAATATTCAGTACCCAAGTCTTTCATTGTCGGAGCAATCGAAGGAGCGAGAAAGCGTTTCAGAAGCTCACAGTCGATTTTCAAAATTCTAAACCAGGTTAATTTTGTGCAAATGAGAGGTATGAACCGTCTGTATCATTTCAGCAGTCACAACTATTTATTTCCCATTATCATTTCTGCAAGTCGGTATCTCACTTTGTTCTTTCTGCAGGAAAATGCCTCCAAGGAAGCCAACGATCAGGCACTTTCCAAGAGCACCAAAACTTAAAGAAGCAGAGATCAGTGAAGGATCCTCGCCCGACTTTGCTAGACAGATAGAATTTTCCACTAAAATGGATCCAGTCGTCCGAACGTCCACTAAAAAGGTGTTTTCCCAACCTCCTGCATTCGACCACACAAGGGCGAGCACTGGACCAAAAGTGGTGCTCCCTTAGTGGGGAGACTTGCTTAATAGAATCAGTTGGGAAGAGTACCTGGAGTTTGTGCCACACAGTGACCTAGATGTTCGAATGCTCGATGACCAAGTATTCTTGAACATTCGGCGATCCTGCCTGCGCATGGTAACATGTCGAACCTCGATCCTGCCTTGCATTGAAATTCTGGGGTGGATAATCGACGATACTGATGTGACAAAATGCTTGGTGAATGATGACAATGGCGGATGTGTTGGGGTTTTTCTCCCAATAGAAGTCCATAAGTACTACAAACTCAGAGACCCAGAGGAAAGGTTAAATATTGATTTTGTGGTCAAATTCCATGAGTTCCATGACACCAACAGGTTGATGGCCTCTTGGTGGAAAGAGGATAAGAAGTTTACAAACAGGAGCAACGGCTGGTATGGTACAACCAATATTAGAGAGCCATATAACTACATGATGGCTCTAATCTGTCGATTATACAGGGAAAGAGATTGTGCCAAATTTTTGGAAGCATGGATGCCCCTGGCATACACTGTGGCAATATCCAGCAACAGCTTCAATTAGGGAGCGATTATTTCAAAACAACTCAGCACCAACATACTACAAGCCCAAACGTCGAAAGATGGAGAAACACCAGCTTTCCACATGGCGTCATACCTACTGGACGTGATCTGCGCAAGGAACATCTCCGCAGGCATGAATCTAAGTTGGCATGTTGCGAAGCTACCCATGCATGTCTATTTCAGCATTATGTGGGAGAACAGGTACAAGAGATCTTACGCTCTTATATGTGATGAATTTATAGCTAGAGTTTATTTTATTCTTTTTAAGAAAGAGTGCCCAAGGCTTACAGCAGCATCCAAGAAGATGATTTCCAAAGTAGGCCACCGGTACCTGGAAGAAACCACCACTTACATCAGAGTGTTTGGGGCTACGGGTGCTCCACATTTACTCCTCATTCATGTCTCGAACAGACTCATTGTGGGGGAAATCTGGCTTTCATGTAGGGTTTTACATGGTGAAAGACATTGCACAAGCAAAACAAGAGGGCTTGAGCCAGTTGGAGTATAGATTTCCCACAGGTCGATTTCACAAGCATGACCCAAAGGGCCTAGTACCTTAACATGTGTCACAAGTGTCTTCTTGTTGGTCGTATGCCCATGATAAGTTTGAAGAAGAAATCTTTACGGAAGGTGCCCAAGACTGGGAGGAGGTGCTCCAAAGAAATGCTAACCCCAATATGACAAGATTTAAAGCCATGACAATGGATGAGCAGGTTGAAACCATAGAACAAACAGCTCAAGAAGCCCTCAGGGTTAGGGAAGAGAACAGAGCAGTAGAAGCCACAAAGGCACAGAGGAGAGGGATGTTATTGTTAGAATAAGCCCAAAGATTCATCCAGATATTAGAAAATGATCCCCAACTGTTAGAACCCATAAGGGTCACCCCAGCCAACATAATAAACATCAGAGAGGAGCTAAATGGCTCAGATTCAACCCCACTGGAGGAGACCGCTCATCCAGAAAACCCAGGCATTTTGTCACAATAGGCAAGGTTGTCAATCGCTACTACAACGTAGTTGGGGGAAACAAGAACATCAAGTGGGACAGATGTGCCTGACATCCTTATAGACTTAATTACCATATACGACGATGAGGAAAGCTCAGGGATTTCGCTCATAACCCTAGTACCAATCATGGAGGAGGGAGAACCAGGAGAAACATATGCTCTAACTCTCGAATCTTTGACTTCAATTCCCCAAGAAGGTGATGACCAGGCCAGAAGTATGTTCGACACTGAGTTTCTCGACCAATCGGGAATTCAACATAAGATGGACAATTCCAAGGAGGAGTTGGGCTCTGGTGAACAGGAAGAAGAAACACAACAATTAGAAATCGGCACCTCAATAGTCGATCCTCCAGTAAATGTTGATCCTTTGCCCCTCTCCCCATCTAAATCCAAAACTCCACCAGCCGACGAACCCCAGCAGGAGGTCAAGTCACTAGGACATACAAAAGTTCCCCCTGCTAAAGAACTACAAGAGCCAGTCATGGAACACATATATACAGTAGGAAGCCTAGGCAAGACTCTAACCTGGGGATACCAACGGATTCCTAAGCTAGTGGACGAGGTCACCGACATACAAGCGATCACTTATGACAGAAAGAGGAAAGTTGGGATGAGAAGGACAACCAAGAAAAGGAGGCTCACGCTTGATGACACACTCCTTGTTACCACAGAAGAAACACTTCTCAACACAGAAAATGCTAAAACAACTGAGTTGATCGGAGTGGAGATGGCTATAACTGATGCAACGCTGGACAAAGTGAAAAGGGATGAAAAGGAATTAGCATCCGCAAAGAAGGAGTTGGATCATCTGCGCCATCTAGCGCAGTATTATCAGGATTTGATGCAGGCAGTAGTATTCCTGAGAAGTGAGTTTAGAGACACATATGGACAGTTCACAAATGAACGAAACCTCTTCACCACATGCATCGTTGATTTTCAAGAGGATACTCTCATGGGGATGGAAACTTGTAAAAACGTGCAGAGGCGGTATGAAAAAGCACATCAGGCCTTGGAGCGGATTGACTATATCAGTGCGGTATAGAAAGGTCGAGACTCAAAAGAACACGACGTCCGAGTACTAATGGATAGCAACAGCGCCCAAATCAGGAAGGGAGTTGAATTCTGGGTGAGCATGGTCCAAGAACCTCAGCAGAAGATACATGAGAGGTGGAGAGAATGCAAGAAAAGCTAGGAGAAGATCAATCGAGAGATGGAAAACATTGGCCTCCCAAAATTCGGCCCACTAGAAAATTCCGTTGATTTGCTTGACAGAGTCAAATGACATGCAGAGCAAGACTCGACGTGGGAGGAAGAGATCTCACAGATTTCAAGTATGACTCCAGGTCAAGTAAAGGAGTTCGTGGAGCACCCAATTAAAGCCCTCGCAGTTCTCCAGCACTTAAGTGTCAAGCTCATCAGGTATAGAAAACGCATAGTGGAGATAAAGGAAGTCTTCTCCGTGTTGATGATTACAACTGTGTGAGATATCCTCTAGGACACAGACTGAGTGAGTCGGCCTATGAGAGAGCCCATGAGTTCGGTGTGCCCATGAGATGGATGTGTTGTTCCTCTCTGAGACGGATATGGAATGTTGTGTGCCCCTATGAAGGGAAGATTCCCATGAGAAGGGTGTGTCATTCTCTATGAGACGGAGAGAGCACGCTATGTTCCCCTGAGAAGGGATGGTGCCCATGAGATGGGTGTGTAGTTCCTCTCTGAGACAGAGATGGAACGTTGTGTGCCCCTGTGTAGGGAAGATGCCCATGATATGGGTGTGTCGTTCTCTCTGAGACAGAGATGAAACGTTGTGTGCCCCTTAGAAGGGAAGATACCCATGAGATGGGTGTATCGTTTGAGATGAAACGATGTGTACCCCTGTGAGGGGTGAAGGAGCCCATGTGATGGGTTTAATGTTCTCCTCTTTGTAGAGAGTTGAGTTGATGTGATACTCTAGATGATTCTCATGTGAGACCTAGGGAGATAGAGATCTGTTGAGTAGGATGTCCCGATGGGTGAGCATAGGTGGACGTGATCCTAGTGGATGAGCACCAGTGAGTGTGTGTCCTAATGATTCTCCTGTGAGACACAATGAGATAGAGATCTGTTGACTTGGACGTCCCTGTGGCTGAGCACATGTGGACATGCCCCAAGTGGCTGAGCACTAGTGGGTGTGTGAGGTCCCTTGCTATATTGTCTAAGAGTCAAGCTTACCTGTAACCCTAATTGTGATGTAAAGGGTACAGGTCGGTCCCACCATAAAGTGAAAGATAATTTATGTAAAAGATAATTAATATGGTAATTATTAATTATATTCTAAGTTATTGAGGTTGACCATGTTGTGCCAATAGACACCACTTTTGATGTGTCCAATCTAATATAAATAAAGGTGATTTCCCCATTGAGGAAACACAACACACATGTGATTTTGCAAATTTCAGCAAGTACTTATTCTAGGGCTGAAGTGCGCACCTCTCTTGGGCGCTAACCTTCTTGGTTTTATGAGCACCCTTTTGTGTGCTAGATCTATGGTGTGGGAGGTTTTCTCTTGAACAATATAGCAAAGGATTGGTTGGGTTTTATTCCCTTGTTGAGAAGGGTTTCCCAGGATACTTTTTGTGTGCTTGTGCATGGTGTTTCTTCTTGTGATCTTGGTTATTGCAACAAATTGTTTATGGTGTAGCTGCAATTGTCTATGGTTCAAGTAAAATGCTAAAATTTGAATAAAATTCATGCTTGAGCCTAGCCTAGTGAAAAATGAACATGGTATCAGAGCATAGGTCTTGAAGTACCGATTGCACAAGCATTCAAAGCAAGTCGTCATTTTCTTCTGTAATTTTGTACAACCCTTTAGGGTTTGTTGCAATTCTGTATGACCCTCCTTTTATGAGGTGTTTTAGCACCTTAAACTTGGATGTTGGGGCTAAAAGTTGTATAGAAGAGTACGGCCTCCTCCAGTGCACCTCCAGAGACTCTTAGATTCAAATTATGAGCATTTTGAATTTTTTGCCCTAGGGTTTCTAGAGTTTTGCAATTTTCTGCAGATTTTTGGTTTTAGGGTTTTTGCAACTCATTGAAGGAGCTTTTAAGCTCACCGGTATTGTTGTGAATCTCTTAAGGCTTATTGTTGGCAGTCATAATCCCAAAAAAACCTAAGGTTTCTAGCCTAGCCTAACCGTTAGGTTTTCTAGCCGAGTTGGCAAGGGTTTGTCAAGAATCTGAAGATATGATGAACAAAACCTTGGTGGAAGATAGGCTTGATGGACCAAACCACTTCAATTCCTGGAAGTCAAGACTTTAGATCACTTTTGAAGAGGAAGACTTATTATGAGTGATACAAAAAGGTTTACCAGAGACAACTACCGATGAAGAGAAGGAAGAAAGGAAGGAAGATGGCGTAAAGGAAAAAAAGATAATCTTCTACTCAAGTTCTTACATTGAAGGGCCAGCTTCAAAATATCAAGATAAAAAAAGGTGACATCGTTGCTATCTTCTTCATGAGAAAGTCAGAGATCAGAGATCAGCTAGGTGCCATTGGAGAATTCATATCAGCACTCTCAAGTATGCACTTGTATATATTATTTGCATCATTGTCATGAGGGTACTTGCAGGAGGAAGGAACCTTTGTTGCAATCATGGATCCCTAATATCGGATCTACATCCCTAATATCGGATCTACATCCCTAATCAGAGACAAATTGAGCAGTTCAGAGGGAGATAGCCATTGATACAGTTGATCGAGTTGCTCCAGTTGATATTCCCAGAGACATTTCAGTAGGCCATAAAAGGCCTGTCTGGGCTTGACAAACTCTGAAAGAGGCAGAGGGACATGCAGCTCCTCAAGGCACATTCCGAGAGAGCAAGAGACCAAAGAGACTTTTGAGCTACCTTAAAAACATGAGTCACGTCATTGATTATGAGCCTTCTTGTCATGAAGAAGCGACATGTGAGCATGTATGGCAAGATGCCATGACAGAAGAATAGTAGTCCATCTTGAAGAAAGATGTGTGGGATATTATTCTAAGACCAGAAGGGAAGTCTATAGTGACTTCCAAGTAGATCTATAAGATCAAGCATGCAAATGATGGAAGTGTCGATAAATACAAAGCGATATTTGTAGCCAGGGGACTCTCATAAATAGAGGGAGTTGACTATGATGAGAAATTTTCTCCAATAGCCCGATACACTTCCATCTGTACCACCATTGCACTAGCTACATCCATGAGTTGGAAACTACATCAGATGGATGTAAAGACAACCCTTCTCAATGATGAGATTGAGGAAGAAATTTATATCGAGTAGCCAGAAGGATTTGTGATACATAATGAGAAATCTCATGTGTGCAGGTTGAAGAAAGCCCTGTATGGACTAAAGCAAGCACTTTGTGCTTGGTATGAGAAAATGGATGGATTCTTGATGAGTTTGGGCTTCAGCAAGAGTGTTGTTGATCCAAACCCATATTGTCATATNGAGAAATCTCATGTGTGCAGGTTGAAGAAAGCCCTGTATGGACTAAAGCAAGCACTTTGTGCTTGGTATGAGAAAATGGATGGATTCTTGATGAGTTTGGGCTTCAGCAAGAGTGTTGTTGATCCAAACCCATATTGTCATATTGTTGGTAACGAGTGCCTAATCTTGGTCATGTATGTGGATGACTTATTCCTCATTGGTTCAGAAAGACTTATTGTTGAATGCAAGCGAGCATTGACTTCTGAATTCGAGATGAAGGATCTGGGTATGATGCACTACTTCTTGAGACTAGAAGTATGGTAGAGGACTAATGAGATTTTCCTAAGTCAAGGAAAATATACAGTGGAGATATTGAAGAAGTTCGGTATGACAGAGTGCAAATCCATGCCTACACCAATGGTGATGGATTTGAAGAAAATGAATGATGCTTCTACTGATTCAGACGAGATTGATCCACATTTGTACCGACAGTTTATTGGATCATTGATGTATCTGGTTAACAACAGACCTGATATATGTTATGCAGTTAATGTGCTTATTCAGTTCATGAGTCATTCGAGACAGACTCACTGGATAGCAGCGAAGCATGTATTCAGATATCTACGAAGCATTGTTGGATATGTCCTGAGATATACCTCCAGTGTAGACTTGAGTTTGCAGGGATATGTCGATGCAGATTGGGTAGGGAGCACAGTGGACTGGAAGAGCACATCCGGTTGTTGTTTTACCTTGGGGTCTGCCATGGTTTCTTGGTGCAGCAGGAAACAGAGCTCTGTGGCCTTGAGTATCGCAAAAGCAGAATATATATCATTGAGTGTGGCAATCCGCGAAGCAGTGTGGCTTCGCTAGCTCCTGAAAAATTTATTTGATCATGAGATGGATCCTACCATTATTCATTGTGATAACCAAAGTTGTGTGAAGATCTATGAAAACCTTGTGTTTCACAATAGATCAAAACACATTGAGATAAAATATCAAAGACATGGTGTAGAGGAAAGCAATACATGTGCAGTACCTTCCTACACATGAGCAGATTACATATGTCTTCACCAAACCGCATGCCAAGACGAAGTTCGAGTACTTCTGTGAGAGACTTGGCCTGGTGGAGAATACCTCCCTAGCTGAGAGGGAGTGTGGATGATTATAGCCAAGATGAAGTTCGAGTACTTCCATGAGAAACTTGGCCTGGTGGAGAATACCTCCCTAGCTGAGAGGGAGTGTTGATGATTACAGCCAAGAAGAAGTTCGAGCACTTCCGTGAGAGACTTGGCTTGGTGGAGAATGCCTCCCTAGCTAAGAGGGAGTGTTGATGATTATAGTTGCATGATACATCCTCTAGTACATAGACTGAGTGAGTCGACATGTGAGAGAGCTCATGAGTTGGGTGTTCCCATGAGATGGGTATGTTGTTCCTCTCTGAGACGGATATGGAACATTGTGTGCCCATGAGAAGGGTGTGTCGCTCTCTCTGAGACGGAGATAGAACGATGTGTTCCCCTGAGAAGGGAAGGTGCCCATGAGATGGGTGTGTAGTTCCTCTCTGAGACGGAGATGGAATGATGTGTGCCCATGTGTAGAGAAGATGTCCATGAGTTGGGTGTGTCGTTCTCTCTGAGACGGAGATGAAACGTTGTGTGCCCTTGAGAAGGAAATATTCCCATGAGATGGGTGTATCATTTGAGATGAAATGATGTGTACCCATGTGAGGGGTGAAGGAGCCCATGTGATGGGTTAACTGGTCTCCTATGTGCAGAGAGTTGAGATGATGTGATACTCCAGATGATTCTCTTGTGAGACTCAATGAGATAGACATCTGTTGAGTAGGATGTCCCTGTGGTTGAGCACAGGTGGATGTGATCCTAGTGGATGAGCACTAGTGAGTGTGTGTCCTGATGATTCTCCTGTGAGACATAGTGAGATAGAGATATGTTGACTTGGACGTCCCTATGGTTGAGAACATGTGGGTGTGCCCCTAGTGGTTGAGCACTAGTGGGTGTGTGAGATCCCTTGTTATATTTTCTAACAGTCAGACTTACTTGTAACCCTAATTGTGATGTAAATGGCATAGGTCAGCTCCACCATAAAGTGAAAGATAATTAGTATGGTAATTATTAATTATATTCTAAGTTATTGAGGTTGGCCTTGTTGTGCCAATAGACACCACTTTTGATATGTCCAGTCTAATATAAATAAAGGTGATTTCCCCATTGAGGAAACACAACACACATGTGATTTTGGAAATTTCAGCAAGTACTTATTCTAGGGTTGAAGTGCGCACCTCTCTTGGGCGCTATCTTTCTCTTGAAGAATATAACAAAGGATTGGTTGAGTTTTCTTCCCTTGGTGAGAAGGGTTTCCCGGGATACTTCTTGTGTACTTGTGCATGGTGTTTCTTCTTGTGATCTTGGTTACTACAACAAATTGTTTATGGTGTAGCTGCAATTGTCTAAGGTTCAAGTAAAATGCTAAAATTGGAATAAATTGCATGCTTGAGCCTAGCCTAGTGAAAAACGAACACTCTGCACCGATGGATCAGCATAGGTTTCCCTATGCAAACACATGCGAAGACCTTTTCTTTAAATGGGCGGAGTATGAGAGAAATCATCCACTGCAGTAAAAAATCAGATGATCTCAAGAGAATGAGGAGATAAAGTCTGGCACAGGTCAATTTTCTTTTACTTAACACAACTTTTAGTAGTTATTTTTAGCTTAGTGATCCTTTATAAATAGGGAGATCGACCTTGTGCAAAGGGTCTATGGTTTTGAGAAAGATCCTCTTTTTTGAGAATTGTAAAAGAATTATTTATGTGCAACTTTAATTAAGAAGTTTTGTTTAGAACCAAAGACAATTTTTTCATCTAAAGTGCCAACTTGACTAGATCAAGGGGGGATTGTTTTCGTCTTTGAGTTTGATTATGTTGTTGTATTGAGTAAGATTTGATGTATCTAGTGTTAAGTTATCTTTCAATATTAAAACAGTCCTTTTGTTCTAAATAATGAAAAGAAATCAATGTATTGATATGTGATTGATAGTAGAGCTAAGAGAACTAATTTTCTTACACTCATATTTGTTATGTATTTGTTTTCCTTTCTACAATTGTTATCTCAGTTAATTATGTATGTTTACAAGTAAAAAAGTATTATTGCTAAGCTTGAAATAGTTATGATTATCGTTGGCCGCATGCTGAGGTATAAGGGTTATCCTAAGCTCAACATTCTTTAGTCTTTCGTAATTTCCCTTCATCAGTTGGCTTATGCCATCCTCTTTATTATACCTAGATTATTCAAGAATACAAAAAATACAAAAAGAGAATCACTTAACCTGAAGGAGGAACTTTTCATAAAAAGATACACCTGTCAATCACCCGCAAAGCCCATCGATAAATCTTCTGGATCAAAGATCTGGAAAACCATTCCACTTATTAAACGCTTACGAGTGTAATTGAGCGTCTTAAGCGGGTTTGGTTCCTACTCTTGAGTTAAGGGATTTACGACCCCTCAACAGAATTGGCGCTAGAAGGAGGGCCTAAACGAATGAATGGCTAACGATATTTCTAATAATATATTTCACATAGCCTGTAGATTCAAAACAACCCACATGCATGGCTAGTCATTCTCAAGATAACCCACATACAGAGAGTACTCTCGAAACGAGTAACTCACCTCGGCCCAAGGAAGTAGAACACCTATTCCCTGATATACCTTACGCTCTTCCCCACGAGGAGTTGAAACAGTTCAGAAGAATCACAAGATCTTACGCCTGACAAATTGGTGCATTACCTTTAGCTCCTTTACTTCCTCGTAGAAAACAAGTAAGCATACCAGTTATTGACACCCTTGACCAGGTTTTTGTTCACACGGTAGAAGACCTGTTATATTTTTCCCTCACTGAGATCGAACAACCCCTTAATCTGATCCCTGAAACACCAGCTGGTAACTACTATGAACCTGACGATTTCGAATCTGACAAGGAAGGGTCTAACTCGGATCACTCAGCTTCTGAATCAGAAGATATGGAGGATAATAACAACAACAATGAAGAAAGGGGAAATCAACCTCAAGATAATCAACCATGGTTGGCCAGGGTTTCTCTAGCAATCCTAGGATGGGTACATAACCTACCCCAACATATGGAAAAAGTACTCCCCAAATTTGACCCTGAAACCTCTGCATTGCCTAAAGACCATATCAAAAAGTTCATATTAGCTATAAGATTGATGAGCATACAACATGAGGATGTAGTGTGTAGGATTTTTCCCTATACCTTTGAGAATTCAGCCTCAACTTGGTATTTTAACTTGCTTGTTAGATCCATAACTAGTTGGACGAAGTTTCAAAAAGATTTCTTAGACAAATTTGTAGAAGAAACTACCACAGGAGCTTTAATGGCTGAAATTTTCGCCGCCACCATGAGTTCAAAAGAGAAGGTTAAAGATTTCAATCAACGGTTCACCACTATCCTGAAAAAATTCCAAACCGAAGCTAAACCTACTCAGGGGTTGTAGATTGAGGTATACGTTAATGCTATCCCTGCTTCCATCTCCATGTTCGTAAAAAGGGTTGTCAAACATACCCTAGCTGAAAATTTCAAAGAAGCTAAGACGACTGAATTCCAAATGAAAGGATGCAAATAAGGTCAGATCTCACTAACAAAGAAAGAAACCCAACCACTACATAAGAGAGGACTTTTGTTAACAAGACCCCTGGTAAAACAAACAGAACTAGGTCTTGATAAAGGAGGAGATCTAGAAAACCTACACCGGATGATCAAAAAACTCTCCAACGAGATCGTAGATATGAAAAGGAGTGTTGGGGAGGGAAACCAAAATTAGAGACCTTATAAACCCTTCTTTAAAAGAAATCCACCTTTCAAAGATATAGAACCTCCCCCAGCCAACCTGAACATTGACTTAGAGACTGTAGCATCTGACTCTTTCTGCACGTACCACCAAGAGAATCATTCAAAAAGGGATTTCCCTTGATGGGTGCACGCTATGAATTTAATGTCTAATTGATTCCTAGATGAATGCTCCCTAACCGAACAACCCAGTGGCTCGGAAATAAACATTATTGATCGGGGAAGTCATGAGCCACCGAAAGAGACAACCATGTTGTTATGGGATTCCAACCACATGATGCCTTTCAACGACACCGTTGAAGTGCAAGAACCTCCCGTTGAAGTCCTAGTTGTGCAAACGTGAGGTAGAAGTCAATCAGTGCAAATTAATCCCGCCACCACTCAGTTATCTAGAGGGAATCAAGCGGTTGATCATCCAAAACCCATGTTTTCCTCTCAAAAGAATCCCACTAACATACACACACGGGAGGATCCTAAACTAGACTATAATGTAGTGGAGGACTTGAAAAAGATGAAGACTAATGTGTCAGTCATGGACATGTGTAGGATTCCCAAACAAAAGGATTTTCTGTTACATGCCTTAAAGTCAATATAATCCTCTATGACGAGCACTGACCTAGGTGAGGTTCCATCCCCCACAGATTTAAAGAATAAACCGAGTGTGAATGCTTTCTCTTTAGACAAAAGAGGAAATCTTGTTGTCCCTCATTTCCCTTTAATGTTTGAAGTCTTCAACAGAAACTTGCATAATTGCTTAGTTGATTCAGGGGCATCCTCTAACGTCATGCCATTGTTAATCTGCAAGAAATTGAACGCAGCCCCGCTCAAAAGTGATAAACATGTTATACAACTAGACAGGACTCAAGTAAAGGTTATTGGGGAACTTAAAGATGTCATGATCAGAATGGCTACGCACCTGAAATTTGTTCAAGTAATTGACATAATCGTAGTAGACATCCCAGAGGCTTATGGACTATTACTTAGTCGAGATTGGTCCGAGAAATTAAATAGATACTTTAGTACGGATTGGGCTCACCTCTGGTTGCCATTAAAGGGACATACAAACATGATTAGAATCGATAGGGAAAGATATTTCAAACACATTGTTCTTGATTTAAAAGCTTTCAACGAACCCTCATCAGCAGATTTCCCTATGTTAGGAAACTACTCATGTGATTCTGATTTCGGCAATTTCGCCCCTCTCTTGTCTGATGTACCTCTCACTCAAAACTCTGAAATGACTTTTCAAGTAAATCTACTGGCAGCCGCAAAAGAAATCATCTTCTGTCAGGATCCTCTGTTGGGATCAACAGACAAGGAAGATGGAGGTGAGAAAATAACTAGGTGATGTAGGAGCATAGCCATCAAAGCCAAAGAGGCCAAGTGTGGAGGCAAAATTCAACACCTCAGCACGCAGAAATTTCAAATCAGTATTAAACAGAAGCAGAGAGGTTGTTGATATATTTTGGAAATATCGTTTTTAAATCATTTGTTTGTAAAATCGGGTCACCACCTGAGAATGGCAGGATGTTGTAAACTCTTACACGACTGTAAGGTATTACAAATATAGAGTGTCATCTCTTATCTGTTAATAACTCACATTTATTGTAATAGGACCAAGTAGGTAACCGCTAAAATGACAATGGGATATAATTCAGATAGGATGGAGAAGAGCTCGAGAAGCCACTCCTTAGATAAGATTTTTGTATTGTGTTGTAAGAAGGTAGAGAGGATAGAGAGTAAGAAGTTAGATGTAGCAGTTAGACATAGAGAGTCTAGAGACAGTGAAGAATTGTGTTACGTATGTAAATACTTCATGAATGAATAGAACAAACAGAAATTGTTCCAAATGCTTGGGCAGTGTTCATTTCAATGTGTGTTTGAATGAATGAGGCATTCTTTGTGTGTATTTATTTCATTTTTCTTATGTATGTTGTTCATAGTTGAGTTTATGGACTTATGAAGTATTAGATAAGTTTCAATTGTTTCTCTTCTGAGAGCTCATATGCAAGGAGTGCATATTGTCAACAAGGTGTGCGTTGACAGAGTCTAGATTTGACTCAGAGAAGCTCAGGAGGGATAACAGGAAACTTAGATCGAGTGTTGCAAGGAGTGCACGAGGGAAAGAATCGACTAAGTATCGAAAGACCAGGATTGGGAAGCGCAAGGAGTGCGTAGTAAGATTTATTTTGAAGAAATCTCTAAGTCCAAACTTTGTCAAAGATTTTAGGATCGCAAGGAGTGCGTCGAAGGTCGAAATCCTCAAAGGAATCAAGCTCAGAAGAGATAGCGACAAAGATTCAGCAGAAAGGGAGAAACATGTTGAAGGTCGTGAATTTGTTAGAATATAGAAGATTGTACTCGTTTTACCATTGACGATACCCTCATCACCCAACCATAGGCCGAAGCCACCCTCCGAGCACCTTGACCTTGACAGA
>SNQJ01S0171252.1:8614-29155 GCA_010110895.2 Picea sitchensis | reverse complement strand
TCGGGGTTAACAGGATTAATCCCCATTGTGGATTAATCATGTTGGTAATTGTATTAGGACCAAATCCCCTTTTGCGGATTGGTCATCGGACAATTGTAATAGGCAGAATAAGAAGTCGGCCCCAGTAGTTATTATTGAAGACCCATAATTAATTAAAGGTGGGTTTACCCACCTAGAGTGAGAGGTCGGCTTTGCCAGTGAAACCCTTTCACACGTGCCTGTTTTGTATATATAGGAGTCTAGCGCCTCCCTTTAATCACACAACTCACTTGCTTATTATCTTATGAGGCAAGCTGCAATTACCAGTTGGAGAGAGGAGGAGAAGAGTGGCTTATCTTTTGGAGAGGACTATCTGTATTGGTTTGAGTTATCTCTTGAACATTGTATTGACAGTTTATGATAAGAAAGTTTTTGCTGGGTTTTCTTCCCCTAGAGGGTTTCCCAAGATAAATGCTGGGTCTCTTGTGAATGTGTATTTCTCAGTGATCTTGTTCTTATGTTGCTCTTATCTATTGAAATGCAAAGAACTATAATAATGGCATAAACATTAACACTTCAAATCCTCCAAAGCCTTTCTATTACTCAAGAGGAGATTCTTGTATCAACATGTTGCTGCAACACTCTCAACAACAAAATGGAAAGGAAGCAAAATGAACAAGAGAGAGAGATATGAGGGGGAAATCTAGTAGCATAACAATAGCTCAAGATATGGTGGTGAAATGAGTGAGGGAGGGGTTCTATTTATACTTGGGAAGGCAAAGTTACCCCTCCTAGATGAGTTACAAGTGTCACACATCAAAGAACAGTTACTTCTAGGGTTTTGGTAAGTTAGGGTTTTTGCATGGATGGATGAAGTGGAAATGAGTTGGAGTGAGTTGGCAAGGCTTTGACAAGTTAAATGATGAATTCTAGGGTCTAGAGAGGCACACCAAGGGATATAATAAGTCTCCCATTAATTTTTTTAATTTTTTTTTTACTTTTTGGAGACTTTCTAGAAGGGAGACACCACTCTAGGAAAAGTGACGTCTTTGCTTAATGGCTAGGTGAGGGGGTGATGTGAGGGTTGGAAAAGGTTAGGAAAGGTTAGGGAAATTCTCTCTCACCTTTTCCATCATTACTTTCATCCATTTGCTCAAAATTACAAGAATGACAGTTTTCCTATGTCATGATTTAGCAATTAAAGTTGTTGTTTTGATTGACTGAGACTCCTGGTGGACAAACACCTAGCAAAAGTTGTCCGACTGAGCTGAAACTTGGTCCAAGGGTGTAGGGGGTCTCATTCCATTTCTTTTGTGCACAAATACCCCTATCAAAAACCCAAGGACCTAATTTTTACAATATTTGCTCAAAAACAATTAATTAATTAAATAATTAAACCTTCAACCTTAGGAAAATTCAATTAATTTAATTAATTAAAAAAACCTATCTAGACTCGATGGAGTTCCGCGAAACTTTCTAAGATGTCATACATGGTCATTTACATCATTCCTAAACAATATCTACTAGAAGATAACCCCATTAGAACACCTTTCACCACTTTGGAGGAATTATTGCATGGTGGGATGGAAAAACTCAAGGAAAATGAACAAGTCTGAAAAGCCCAATTAATAACCTGAGGATAAAAAACCCTCAATGAAAGGAACTCCCCTAATGAAGAAATCCCAAGGTAACTGACCTAACTATGACCCATGCAGACCTATTACATTATTAATCCACGCAGGGGTGCGGAAATTCCGTTTACAAAAATATGTGCTAGAGGCATAAATTGCCCAGTAGAACCAATCTGTCTTCATCATACTAGCATATGATGATGCATCTCTTCATGACACATGGAGTTGACCCCCTAGTTTAATAGGTGGTCAACAGGTCCTTCTTATCAAATCGGTCAATAAGCCTCTGCATAAAGTCCAGGTGTGAAGTAATACTGGCATGCCAGAATGTGACTAGCCCATGGCTATGTTGTGGGGGAGCGCCCCCCCCCCCCTCTATGCCGTCCCATAATCGTGCTCCGAACGAGAGTGTTTTTCAGGAACACGCTCCCTAGGGAAAATTTGCGCTCCCTGGTTTTGTAGGGAGAGTCTAGGGAGTGAATACTCCTTGAGCACTCCCTACATTAAAAATTCTTCCTCAAAACGCTCCCCAGGGCCCGTGCGTTGGAGGTGTTGATGACTACAGCTACGTGAGACATCCTCCAGGACATAGACCTGAGAGAGAGCCCCTGAGTTGGGTGTGTGGTTCTTATCTGAGACAGAACTAGAACGTTGTGCTGCTCTCCTCCTTGCAGAGAGTTGAGATGATACTTTAGATGATTCTCCTGTGTAACGCAATGAGAAAGAAGATTTGCTGAGTTGGACGTGCCTATGGCTGAGCACAGGTGAACGTGTGAAAACCCATGAGCTGGGTGCATCGTTTTGAGATAGAAATCAAACGATGCATTAGCCTTCTCTGAGAAGAGAGTTGAGACGATGAACTCCGGATGACTCTCCTGTGTAATGCAGTGAGAAAGAAGATCTGCTGAGTTGGACGTGCCTGTGGATGAGCGCAAGTGAACGTGATCCTAGTGGCTGAGCACTAGTGAGTGTGGTTCTCCTGTGAGATGCAGTGAGATAGAGATGTGGACATCCCCGTGGCTGAGCACATATGGATGTACCCCTAGTGGCTTAGCACTAGTGGGAGTATGAGATCCCTTGCAATATTTTTCAAGAGTCAGACTTACTAGTGGGAGTATGAGATCCATTTCTATATTTTCAAGAGTTAGACTTACCTGTAACCCCATTTGTAATGTAAAGGGCACAGGTCGGCCCCACCTGAATGTGTAAGTATAATTCACATGGTAATTATTAATTATATTATAAGTTAACAGGTCGGCCCTGTTGTGCTAGTAGACACCACTGCTGATGTGTCTGGCCCAATATAAGTAAAGGTAAATTCTATCGAGGAATCACAAAACAAGTGTGAGTTTGCAAAATTTCAGCAAGTAATTCTTCTTGGGAAAAGTGCACACCTCTTGGGCACTAGTATTCTAGTGCCCAAGAGCACCCCTTGTGTCCTAGTCTTCATGGTAGTGGAGGTCCTTCCTTGAAGAATATAACAGCGATTGGTCGGTTTTCCTTGTTGAGAAGGGTTTCCTAGATACCTCAAGGTAATTGTGCATGGTGTTTCTTCTGTGATCTCCTTGGTTGTTGTAAACAAATTGTCTATGGTTTTAAGTAAATGCTAAAATGGAATGAACTTTGCTTAAGCCTAGCTTATTGAAAATGAACATGGTATCGAGCATAGGTCTTGAAGAATCTATTGCACAAGCAATTTTCAATCATCTTCTCTCTTGTGAAAACCGCACAACCCTCCTGTGGTTTCCATAAATTCTGTACGACCTACCTTTCCGAGAGGTTTCAATACTTGGCACTTGGTTGTTGGGGCTAAAAATATGATAGGACTGCATTTATCTCCTTTAGTGCACCTCCAACAAAATTCAGATTGCATTTCCAAGCATTTTGACTTTTGGCCCTAGGGTTTCTAGGGTTTCACCACTGCAGAAAATTCAAAATTAGGGTTTCAGAATCCTTGAAGAAGCTCTTCAAAATTACTCACTCTCCTATCTTCAAAGGCTTCTATTGTTGGCAAATATAAGTCCAACAAAACCTGTAGCAAGAAGGCCTAGCCTTGAAGCGCTTAGGTTTCTTAGCCTAGTTGACAAGGGTTTGTGAAGAATCCAAAATTATGATGAACACAATAATGATTGACAACAAGCTTGATGGATCAAGCAACCTCAGCTTCCCCTGGAAGTTAAGACTTCAAGGAGACAAAGACATCAACATCTCAACACCTCGTGTATGGTTCCTACTCAATGATAATACTTGGTTATCGGGACAGCTGGTGCCTCCTGCACATGACCGCTTTAGAGATCACCTAACAATTTTGTTGAGAAAGAGACACATCTACATGTTGTCCTTTGAGATGATGCCAGATATAATGTAAAAGGAGTTGGAACTTCTACATTCCTAACTAGATTCGATATGCAACTTCAATTAAAAGAAGCACTATATAAAATTTAGAATGAAGAGGAACCCTTTCTTCCTTGGAAGAAAAAGGCATCAAGGTTACCTTCTCATAAGGAAGAGTTCTTGTATGGCACAAAGACTCACATATAAGTTCTGCCAAAGTAACTGGTGTCCAATAAAACAACTTGTACAGATTTCAACCATCGCACTGTCAACTGTGCCTTGCTATTTGTGTCCATTAGCTTGAGTGGAATTGAGGCAGAAGACTTGTTCACATTCATTATAGATCTCTCACAACTCTAGGGAAAATTTGGTAACATTCCTTCCAGAGATACAGATTCAAGATAAAGGTGTTTGTAAAGGTTGTGCTCTCGGTAAGAATACAAGGATCCCCTTCTTAAGTTCCCATTGGGTTGATCCAAGGAAATCTTTGACTTGGTACAATCAGATGTGTGTGTAACAAATGACTCACAGATCTTTGAATGGGTACTGTTCATGTAACTCTTCATAGATGATCACTCTGGAAATCCTGGATTTACTTCCCTAAGAACAAGGATGGAGTCCTTTGCCAAATTCCAAGAATTCAGTTGGTCTGAGAACCCACCCCAGAAAGACCATGGTACTAAGATCGAGCAATAGAGGTGAACACACCCTAAAGATTTCAAATAATTTCCTCAGATTCAAAGTTGTGGATCAAGAGGGAGTCTTAGTTCCACAACCCCAACAAAATGGGTTATGTAAAGGAAAATAGAACGACTATCAGGCAAATCCAAAATAATGATGATCGAAATTCACCCATGACTCTATGGTAGAAGCAATGATGACAACAAAGTATTAAACGCAAACATGAGTCCCTCATCATATTATCTTGAAGAATATTATTCTGTACATTTGCCTCTAACGGAAAGGAAGCCCCGAGATTGACACTTTAACATTTTGGGTGTCTAGTATATTTTCATGTAACCAAAGAGAAGAGATCCAAGCTTAGACCCTTCTTCTTAGGGAGAAAGGCACATTTGTAGGATACAATGAATCCTCAAAGGCATTCCGATCTACATTCTCGGTCAAAGACAGATTGAAATAAGGAAGATGTTACTTTTGAAGGAGAGATAGCCTTCCAAAGATCCGCCAGAGAATTTTGTGATGGAAATTGATAGTGAGACAAAGCCTTCTCCCCCTTCATCAGCTGTGAGGGAGACAAACATTATTCCAGTTGATCCAGCTGATCCAGTTGTTCCAACTGATCCAATTGCTCCACCACATGCCCAAAGATATTATAGTTGGACATAAAAGGCTCAAGCCAGTCTCGGACAAACTCTATCGAAGAAGAGTGCACATAAAGTCTCAAGGAACAACAACCAGACGTAGCAAGAGACCAAAGAGATTCTCAAGCTACCTTTCAGCCATGGCCCACATCATTGACTCCGAGCCATCCTAATGGATTAGCTTCTTTAGGTGAACAAGTATGGAAAGATGCCATGACAGAAGAATATCAACCCATATTGAAGAATGATGTAAGGATATTGTCCCAAGACCAGAGGGAAATTTTGTAGTGACTTCCAAATGGATTTATAAAATCAAGCATGTAACTGATAGAAGTATTGAGAAACACAAAGTGAGATTTGTAGCCGTGAGGGTTCCTCAAGAAGTAGAAGGAGCTGACTATGACTTAGACTTTTGCTCTAGGTAACCCCATACACTCTTACCCTGCCTATCATTGCACTAGTTGTTTCCATGGGTTAGAAGCTACACGATGAAGACAACCTTTCAATGGTGAAATTGAGGAAGAAGTTTATACCGAGTGTCATAAGGGATTTCTTAGATACACAACTAAAGACCTCATGCGCGTGTTGAAGAAAGTCTCATATGGATTAAAGCAAGCACCACGCGTTGGTACGAGAAAATGGATGATTTACGAGTTTGCTTCAACAAGAGTGCCGCTGATCCAAACCTATATTATCACATTGATGGCAATGAGTGCTTGATCTTGGTCCCATATGTGGACGCATCTTTTCCTCCCTCGTAGGTTCATAGAGATTCATTGTTGAATGCAAACAAGTATTGACTACTAAATTTGAAATGGTTGATTTAGGCTCGATGCATTACTTGGGACTAAAAGCATGGCGCGTAGGACTGATGAGATTTTTTCCTAAGTCAATGAAAATATACTTTGGAGATATTGAAAAAGTTCGGTATGATAGAATGTGTGTACGCCTACACCAATGGTGATGATTTGAAGAAGATGAGCGATATTGATTCAGGAGATGTAGACCCACACTCTGTACGCATTAGCCTGATTGATCACCTGATGTATCCGGATATATGTTATGCGCTGAATGTGCTTTTAGCTATTTATGAGCCAAACCAGACATACTCACTAGATAGCAGCAAAACATATATTGCTATACCTACGAGGCACAATTGGTTATGGCTTCCAAGATATGCCCAAAGGTAGAACTGAGCCCAGATATGCCGATGTAGATTAAGTGTGGAGTGCAAGGATGTGAAAAGAACTTGTTGCTTCGGTTTGGGGTCTACCATGGTTTCTTGTTGTAGCAAAACAAAGCTCATGGCATTGAGTACCGCGAGGAAGAGTAATATTGCATTATAGCAACCGCTGGCGTTGTGGGTTTCACAAACTTCATCGATTTATCTGATCATGAGATGGATCCTAATACTATTCATTCGGATAACCAGAGTTGTGTGAAGTCGAGAACCCCGTGTTTCATGACAAATCGAAACACATTGAGATAAAATATCATCATATCAAAGACATGTTGCAGAGAAAAGAAGTACACGCGTAATATCTTCCTACCCATGAGCATTGCGATATCTTCACCAAACCGCTGCCAAGACGAAGTTCAAGTACATTCGTGAGAGACTTTGTCTTGGTGGAGAATGCCTCCTTAGCCGAGAGGGAGTGTTGATGATTACAACTCATGGGCTCCCTCTCAGTCACGCACCGAGAGAGCCCCGAGTTGGGTGTGTAATTCTATCCGGCATTTAACCGAACGCTGTGTTGGCCTCCTCAGAGAGAGTTGAGATGATACTCTATATGATTCTCCTTTGTAACGCAGCGAGAAAGAAGATCTGTTGAGTTGGATGTGTTTGTGGTTGAGCACAAGGTGAGCGTGTGAGATCCCAAAGTGTTGTGTGCATCACCATGATACAGAGATGAATATTATGTATTATCCTCCTCTGAGAAGCGAGTTGAGATGATGAACTCCGACTTCCGCGGTAATGCAGCCAGAAAGAAGAGGCCGCTGAGTTGCATCGCAGTTCGCGTGGATGAGCATAGTTGAACATGATCCTATTTGTTGAGCACTAGTGAGTGTGTGGTTCTCCGTGAGATGTAGTGAGATAGAGATATGGACATCCCCGTATCGGTTAATGTATGACGTACCTAGTGGTCGAGCCACTATGGGTGTATGAGATCCCTTCCATATTATAGGTTCAAGAGTCGTAAACTTCACCAAACCCCATTTGTAAATTTAAAGGTACAAACACCAATGTAAAAGATACTTAATGTAAAAGATAACTAATGGTACTACTAATTATATTATAAGTTATTGAGGTTGGACCTATTGTGCTAATAGACACTACTTTTTATAGGCTTAGTCTAATATAAATAGATTTAAATTCCCCATTGAGGAATAACAACACAAGTGTGTTTGGAAATTTCAGCAAGTACTTCCTTCTTAAAAGCGACCCTTTACTAGTCTCTAGGGTTTGTAAGTTCCTTTGTGTGCTAGTCTTTCAAGTAGGTAGTGGAGGTCCTCTGATGAATATAGCAAAGGATTGGTCAGTTTTCTTCCCTTTGAGAAGGGTTTCTTTGGGATACTTCTGTGTATTTGGCGCATGGTGTTTCTTCTTGTGATCTTGGTTGCCGCAACAAAATTGCCCATGATTTAAAGTAAAATGCTAAAAATGGAATGAATTTCCTGCTTAAACCTAGCTTATTGAAAATCAATAGGAGGAAGCCTAGAGATTTTTTTTGGTTTTTAAGAGAAATGAGGGAAGGGAAAGGTAACCTAGGGTTAGCTAAGAAATAAAACCGCATTCATTTTCTCTTATTCTATTTCTCGTTTCATTCATTTCACTCATCTTGCTAAGAGGGTTTTGACTTTGAGAGTGTTCTTGCAAATTGCTAGTTCTTGAGGAGATTGAAGGATATTGAAGGAGATTGAAGGAGATTGAAAAGCTTGGAAGGAATATTGAAGGTTCCCATAGGGAGATTGGAGGGTTTGGAAGGGAGATTGGAGAGTTTGTAAGGAGATTGTCATTGAACTTTGAATGCCATTTGTGAGAGGTTGAGGAGATTGAAGGCTACCATAGTCATATTCAACTACCATTGAGAGCTAAAGAGGTAGGCTCTAAGCCCATTTTTCTTCTTGTTTTGTTTTTAAAAAAATGCATGTGTTGTAAACTAGTATATTATGGCATATGCCATGTTGAATATTTGAATGTTTTCTCCTACTCTTTCCGATTCTCCATCATTCTATTGCGTGTAGCAAGTTATTATCATGTTCAACATTCATGATGTTGATGTCAATGTGGTATGCCATTTGGTTCCTTTTTGTTATAATGATGGTGGTGGGAAGTTCATGTCAAATACCCATGATAGTGAGGATGAAATAGAAGTGGAAAGCACATACCAAGGAGAGAAAGAAGGAATGGAAGGGATGAAGACAATGAAAAAATGACAAGATGATGATGATGATCCCCAAAAAGCTAAAGAGAGGAACACACCTCTGCGGAAGTAGCGTCACAAAGCTTAATCGGAGGAAAGGGTGGAACAGAAAATTTATATGCCACCATTGTCATACAAAATACACATGTTCCTATACCTGCGAGAGCAATCATGCGGGACTACATTGGGATGAAGGTAAGAGTATAGGAATCAAAACCCGTGTGAAAGTGGATCCTGAAGAAAGGCTCAAATACCAAAGGGAAGAGGAGGTAGCACAAACAAAGCCAAAAAACCAAAGGTTGAACATGAGAATACGTAAAGAATGTTCATTGGTCGAAGTACATCCCCCCATGCTAATGCATTATCGCCTTCATGTAGAACACCATCGATTTTCGACCATATTGTAGAGAGATGGTGTGATGCAAAAATTTTCAGCCATGCATGTGGTGGTATACCATTCAATGTTCTTCAATCACCATATTATACGAAATGGTCCAAGCCATCAATGGTGCCCCCTAAAGGATATAGGAGGCCCGGTATGACAAAGCTAGAACCTTGGGACTTGACATGGAAAGAACCAAAATCCAAGGTGCTCAGGAAATTGATAAAATGATTGAACCGACATAAAGTATCACTATATCCCATGGCTGGACAAATGTGAAAGGCAGGGCCATTGATAAATATTCTTGGTGTGTTTAAGAGTGGTGCGATCTTAGGAATCAGCCCATGACTACTCAAATCACTAAAAGACATGTATTAATATTGCAAATGCCTTGCTTAAACCATTCAAGATATTGGGCCATACAATGTCATTCAAGTCATCAACGATAATGCACCAATTGTAAGGGCAAATAGAGTAATCACATTGAAGATCATACCCCAATATATTTTGTTAAAATGGAACGGCATAATGAACCTTTTGATGCCCGATATCATTAAAATGAAGGACCACGATTATAGATGGATCGGGTGCTTTGTACAAGAGAGGAAGAAGATGATAAGACTATTACCAATCATAGCATGGCTCACTTCATTTTTTCGCGAATCACCCGTTGGAGTTACTAAAGATTGCAGAAGACCGTGATTTGTTAGGCTATTATCTCACACCTTCAGTTGCCTTTTGAAGGTAAGAGAGGTATTGGCTAGTATGGTTTCGAGTGATTCATGGTATGATCTAAAAGACAGTATTACATCCTCAAGATCCAGAGAAGTGACTCTTCGTGGGTGGAGACAGTCTTTGATAGTCATTTTTGGTCACAGGTTCGGTATATTTTGCACTTCACCAAACCCATTTATAGTATGATTTAATTTGCAGATATAGATCAACCGGTGGTTGGAGAGGTATGAGCAGATGGACATCATGCTAGGCCAAATCAAAGACATTCACCGAGGATGCAATCTTGCATGATCATATTCATAAACATGTGGTCAAAAAGGTGGGATAATTGAATGTTCCATTTCACGCCCGGCATATGTCCCACTCCAAAATATTATTCTTCTGGTTGGTCTAACCAACACCGGGTGGGAAAGGGGAGAAAACCACACACGATCCGCAGGGTGCAAATGATATATGCTTGCATTGGGATGCTTGGTGCCCGATGAAAAGGAGTGCCCAAGCACTAAGCTGCGAATTGAGCAAATACATCAAAGAGCATGGAGTCTTTGGTAACTTGCATGCAACCAAAGATCGAGATGTAGATGGGTTCCCATCGAATGGTGGAACATGTATGGTTCTCCTGGCCAAAAAAATTGCATAAATTGGCGGTGAAGGTTCTTTTTCAAAGCTGTTAACACTTCTTATGCAAAGAGGTGTTGGAACACCTATAGCTTCATCCACAAGTGTAAAGAGAAACAACTTGAATGCGTGCACTGGTAGAGCTTGGTTTATGTGCATTATAACTTTGAGGTTGTTGTCTCATTATTGTGATGTAGGGGAGGAGACTGCTTTATATAACCATAAAAGAGATATGAATTGGGACAACAATCCAGAGGAGACTAATCTTGAGGATGGAGCCATTGTTTTAGGACGCTTGGAAGAGGAACTTTTGAATGATTGTGATGAGGACTACACTGAGGAGACATGCCACCCCATCCACTACAGCGGTGTTCCAAATTCAACAATTGTACCTTTATCTTCACATCATCCATTGTCACATGGCATAACATTCACTGGGCCGGTCGCGGTTCCATGATCACTTCCACCTGCTCCTACTTCTCTTCAAAGATCACATGATAAGAAACTAGAAGTTTCTCCTGGAAAGAGGAAAACTTAAGGAATAGTACTTAGTACTTGCTACTATATACTAGGTCTCTTTTTTTGTTTCATGTTTAAAAGTAGCCCTAGATTCTCTAGAAGGTACTGTCTTGAGTCTTGAGTCTTGAGTCTTAAGTCTTGACTCTTTATTATGTCTTATTCTCAGAACAATGAGGTTATGAACTTATGAAGTTTGAAGTTGAATATCATAAGACAATTTACCTTTGAAGTTTGAAGTTTAAATTGAATTATAATTTGGTAATGAATATGATGCTCTAGAGTCTAGACTGTATTTCATTTTGTGGTTGATGTCTTTTACAATCTATTGATGACAAATGTTTATGATTAATGTTATATGTGTACTAAATGGTTGATCGTTGGTGCTTTAATGATCATGATTCATCACTAATCAATTAGTTAAATGATCTTGTATCTATGTTTTCATGTTTTTGCAATTGATTCAACATTTTGCATGTTTTTGTTTATATATATGCATCAAAATATATATTTTTTATGTATTATATAAAAAATGCTCCCGAAACGCTCCCGCTCCCGCTGTCCACTCCCAACAGCCTTGGCCCATGGTACCATCACTCGTAGGCCTCTCCATCCAAATGCAATGTAGCATATTTGATGGCCTTTGTTTCTGACATATGGTTGAGTTGGAAATATGTGTACAACTTCTAAACCCAAGCCCTGGCAAGGCATAAACTCTGCGTCACTGTGTGGTGGCTTTGCAAATTTGAAGTGTACGGCCTCTGCAAAATGCTGAGATGAAGTCGATCCACTTGTGAAAAAACTCCTCCATTGTCTCTGTAAACTTCCTCCAGCAAACCCTTGAGAAATCTTCTTCTCTCTCCTGAAAATCTCCCTCTCTCAAGTGAATAATACACCCAACCACCAAGTCGACTTCTTTTTCTCCATTGAGCAAGCGAAAACCCTATCTCCAAAATGATTAAGGACTGAGATCAACCCTCATCCTCCCAATGAGATGGATGGCCAAGATTAAAATACCATCACTTAAATTATTTTCACTTTTAACTTTATAAAAAAGTGCTCAATAAGTCAACATTAAAATATAACACATTTAAGTGACTTTTTCCTAAGTAAACTTTAGAAAAGAGATTAACAGATCAACTTGGTTAAGTTTCATTGTCCTCTACCATGCTAGGACGCCACACATGGAAGAAGACCTTCTGAGGTACTCTTCTCAACAATGACCTTATCATCATCGAGCTGCCAAGAATCTAAATTACATGCACGTGTAGACTAGTTCTCTGAAGATGATAACTCAACCCCTTTTGCACGAGAAACACCCTCAATGTCGTAAATGGGAATTCTATAAAAAATGAAGCAACTCACATCCCATTTACGTCTCCCAACTTGTATGAAATCATCAAGGTGTTGATCAACAATGTTTGAGAGATATGCAACTTTTGGACTAATCACTTCTTCTTTGTGTGCAGGAGGAAAACAGGGCTAAACAATTTCATCTTCATCAAGCAGGATAATGGACATTGATGTCTCATCTGGGTCTTCATCATCAAGATCTTCTTGAGAACTTTCTTCATGGATGTGTTCTTCAGGCGCTTCTTTTGCAGGTGGTGGGTGATACTCTTCCTCAATTTCACATTCTTCAGTTGTCGTCTCGCCATCCACTGGAAAACCTTCTCGGTAAAGGGCATCTTTGAGCTCTTGGAAAGTAGCCTGCAAATCCTGAGTAGTTGGCCCCCAATACCTGACAAACTATTCAACAAGTTTTGTAGAAGATTGGATACTTTTCGGATCACACGAGTGTGCAAGCCACTTCCTTTGACTTGATTCCAGAGAAGATACACAAATTTTCATTAGTACATCTTCGTGCAATACATTTATACTTGAAGCATACCTCATATGATTTACCACATGGGTGACTGCTAGAGTTGGGTCACCACTGAATTTGGGGCAACTTGCCCTCCACTCCGTAGGGAAATAATTTGGATATCCGGGGATATTGTAAACATCAATAGAAGGGTATACCTTATGGAACGCCCATGGTAAATCCTGTGATGCCATGGTTCCATTATCTGGGGTGTCGCTTCAATGGAGTCGCCAGATGAACTTGGTGTTCATAAAAAATGGAGAGGGTATGTTTCCTCAATGGAGTTGCCAGGCAAGCTAGGGGTGAAGGCTTTGGGATCAAAGCTTGCCAAAGTGTCGTTAGGGAACGAAAGAGGATTCAAAATCCTCCTTGACAACGACGTCAAAATGTTATCGCACGGAGTGTAGGTTGGGCAAAGCCCAACCCAATCCACAAACGTGAGACAACTATGGGAATACCTACCCACTGTCACCTCAAATAGGTACTCCCCTCGCTTTAGAGATGATGTGAACACCTCAAGGGGGGAATCTCGGTGACCCTATGGGGGAAATGAGATGGAAAATGGAGTAATGGAAGCTGATGCCCTTATAGGTCAAAGTAGGAAGTGGAAGATGGCTTGAGTGAGAGTCTTGTTGGTAAGGGTAGGTTGTCAAAGTGAAGTGTACCTACAGAAGAGTATGATACCTGCCTAAGACAAAGACAAAATGAAGAGATACAAGCCAAGATATCCAATGGACAAGCAAGGGAAGCTTGCTGTCCTATATTGCAGCAGTAAACAAGAATATATATCAGCAAGCATAAGAGCTAGTTACTGCAGAATTAACCATCAAAATTATCAAATAATTATTGGACAATGAAACACAAAAACAAAACAAGTAGATAACTTTTGAATACTTAGCATAAACTTTGACGGTGAAATAGGGATGCTAAACAAAGTTATCAGCAACGTATTAGGGCAGCCTTGTGGCTGTAGCAAACAATTGCTACAACAACAAATTCCAACCACAAAAATCAACAATTAAACTGTCAAAAAGATAGCCAATGAGCAGTAGAACAGTAATCTAGGTTTACAAGTAAATTTCAGCGGTGGAAAAGTGAATAAATAATGAAAGAAAGTGAAGTTTGCTGCAGCCCTAATGACTGTAGCATTAAAGTTATTGCAGCAATAAAATCATTGGCTAAAAGACGATGCCCTTAGGGCACAATAATGCTTATAATATGTAGAAAATAATCCAACTTGAACAATTGCAATATCTCGTAAATTCATGTATTCCAATGCAAGAATATTTTGTTTCCCATGCAATTTAGACTAGTGCTATATCTATTGGGTTATGGAGTCTCTTGTATAAGATCTAGGGCTTGCAACTTCTCTAAGGGTGTAAGCCCTTTTACTTCAGCATGCAAAACCTAACAAGTTAAATCTAGGAGGGTGTCAACCCTTTTACTCCTAGCAACCTTTTCAAAATAGCTTTTCCAAAACAATAGTGGTAGATCTTAGTGGAGGGTGTATGCCCTTATACTCCTCCAAGAATTAATGAAGATCTACCTTGCAACCAAGAAAAAAACAATACAAAGCATTAATTCCTTACCTAGTCCAAGCATTAACAAGATAAACTCTTCCTTCCCAAGAATATTCCACCACACATGCAGGAACAAGCATCAAGAGAGATATCGCACCACCTTTTTCCTCCAATAAACAAGTTATACCATCACAAGAGCATCAAAGAGAGAGATGTGCAATTTTCCCAAGAGGGGCGAAAATTTCAGCCAAGTCTCTCACTTAAGTGAGAGTGAGTTATGAAAAATGAAATTATCTTTGCCCTTTATTTATACAAGGACTAAAAATAAAGTTTGTCGACATATCATTAGGGTAAAACACAATTAAGGAGTTCGCCCCCCTTTAATTGCCCCTTTAAAATTCATAATTTGATTTTACACATAAAGAAACCCTAGAAACATGATGTCATACCCTAAAAGGGTGACGTTTTGGCACTTTAAGGAAGTCGTTTGGTTGTTGAAGAGAGCGCTAGGCCTCTAAAGGCCATGTGTCCTCCTGCAATCCATCATGCCAAATCCTCATGAAGCATCACCACCATCATCAAACCCTAGCCCCAAACATTACGTCAAGCCCAAAAGTGCAACGCTTTAGCCTCCAAAGGCAAGTCGTTGGGCTAGTAAGGGCTAGTTGAGGTCCTCCAAGGTGTCTTCCCTTGCCTCCAAAGGCAACTTCCATTATCTGTCTTGCCCCAAGGTCTGGGTCATGGCATCTATCCATGGGATTTATGCCCCCAAGAATGCCCAAGCTAGGCTTGTTCCTTCAAAACGTCCACTAAACAAGGTCCTGTAAAGACGAATGAGTGCCCCCTCCAAGGGTCTCAAGTCAAATGTATCATAGCAAGTAAAATCACATTTAATTCAAGAGCCACCTACACATGTGCATCAAAACTACCTTATCAAATTAAACAAGTGCTTAAAGACCCTATGCATCTTGCCAAGTTTAGGTATGGGAGGGTTGTCAAGGTGACCTATTGGGTGAGTCATTCCTCAAGTCAAGGAGTGTTTCACAAGTGGACCCTCTCTAAGTCATGTAAAGAAGATGGAATGGATGGAGGGTATGACTTTTGGGCATAGGGTTCATGACATACAAGGGTTCATATTGTCTCATTTATGGATGCCTTTGTAGAGGTGTGTTGCACTTTCGTTTTCAATGCATCCTTTTTCCCTTGAAGCTAGAGGTACACAAAGTACCATGTGGGCAAAGCAACGTGTATAGCGTACTTGTGTAGATCCCTCAACAAGTGGGACATTTAAATTTTATATATGTGAAATTTTCTTTTGTAGGTCTTTAATTCTTTTAAGAGAAATGTTTCATTGTTTTCAAGACCTCTTTGGGCGAGCATCTAGAAGGTTACAATTTTGGCTTTTATCTTTTTCCAGCTACATTCCTTCTGGGCCTTTAGCTCCTTCCCATGAAATGAGGTACAATCCCTTCTTGGGTCAGTACACCCGAAAATCCCAAAAGATAAGGAGACGAAAAGGATGAAGTGTGAAAAATGATAAGTATGATCGGGAATGGCATGATGACTCGTCAAGGAGACCTCCCAGTAGCAAACCCATCCCCAATGGTGACTATTTACTAGGGAAAAATGTCAACCACCAAGGTGAAACAGGGCAAAGAGCATAATTTCCAAGCAGGCATTCTATAATGAAAAGTAACTTTAAATGCAACATACTCAAATGCCTCAAGTATTAAAGTGACACTTACCACAATACTTGAATTATACCTCAGGAGCAAGATCCATTGTCTTCTGGAAGCAAGCTAATGTGGTGAATGCCATCATGACGAACCAAGAATGTGTGGTGGTGAAGTGGGTCTATGTCTATGCATGTGGACACTGTCAATCATCCGTCTCTCGGTACTCCATGTCTGCAACCTGAGGGCCTCGAGACATCATCTCCTTAGTTATCCCTAAAAATGGGGGATAACATGGCCCATTGATTTTGTTAATGAGATTACAATGATCTTTTTGGGATGCTTGTGGTCACTTATAGAAACGAGACCACTAAGCTTTCAATTTTTCCAAAGTCTTTATTGAAGAATGGGGTGCTCCCGGGTGTCCAAGATGCTCCGATTCCGCCAAAATCCAGTAGAGTATCCCCTTGTTTGTTCACCAACCTGTACAAAACAGCAAGCAATGAAAGATCAAATTTCCCCCAAAATAATTTAGAAGTGTTTTTGGATCATATGAGAAAACCCCCAAAAAATTGCTAAGTAAAAACTAAGAAAAAAGAGCAAAATGAACTAAGGAGAACAAGCTAGAAAGCTTGCTTCCTTAGGGTCTTTGGCTGCTGTTTTAGAGAAGCTAATTAAAAACAATTAGATGCCAAATTTAGAGATGAAAGCTCTTGGAAAAAGACTACCTTTTAATCCTTAAAAATTTGGAAGAAAAAGCTTGATAAAAGGAGACTTTTTCTATACTATATCTAAGCTTTAGATGAAACTTACAAGTACAAAATTAGATCTAGTTTAAATTATGCATGCCAAGTAAGAAATTAAAGAATTAAAATTAAAATTCAGATCTAAACACTTGCATGCAATGAAGTAACCAAAGGAAATTATATTTTCTTTGAGAAAGAGAGAAGGAAGATCTTGAAAGCCTGGAATCCTTGGGCAATATGGAGTCTTCTTGATGAATCAAAGAGGGACTATGTTTTCTTGAAGATCTTGAAAAATGAGGCAAGTGCAACCGAGCCCAACCTCCTCTTCAAGTGTGAGAACCTGCAAACTTAGAGACTTCTTTCCAAACAAATTGTTAAAAGCGTGGTGCTACCTACAAAAGATACTTTAAAAGAGCATGAGCATCAACTGAAATGAACATGCAATGTAAAGCTATCAGATTGAAATAAGCAATAAGATTATAAAGCAACCTAACTCTTCTAATCTTACCGTACTTGGCGACAACTCCTTTTGAAGGCCACAAATGAGCAATTAGAAGCAAAAGCACAAAAGCAAATTATACCTCACATTTTACACAATGACATAGAAGTTCCACACATGAAAATGGTACACCAATGTAACCTCCAAAGCCTTTTATTCCAATCTTGAATGATAATACAATAGAAAAATACAATAAGCAATTCTTCCCAAGCTCCAACTAGCCAAGCAAATGGGATAAAACTTTCATTTATAGGGAGAGGGGTGCACTTCCCAAGGAGGGAGGGTGCACCACTTGTTGAGGATGAGGATGCCAAGCGTGGATACATGGCTGCCACCTCTCAAGGAACTCCCAAAAGGGGCCACTTGTGAGTGTGACGGTGAGAGGGAGGGCGCCACCTCTCAAGAGGTGGGCAACCCTCCTCAAGAATACACCATCTATGCACAAGAGCGGCGCACCTCTGTAAGAGAAAGTCTTCAAACATTAAGTGGGCTGCCACATAACCCAAGTTAACTCCCCATTAAGCTTTCCTTGAGTGCCACATACTCAAAGTGATGCTTAGTTAACTAACAACATGTCCCCGACATGTTTCCAAAAAATTAGCAATGCTGATTTTTTGTCTTTATTTGGTCTTTTATTTGACTTTTGTGAGTAAAATTAATTTTAAGTGATTAAAAATCACTAATTTCACTCACAAAGTAGGTACTTAAGTAAAGTGGATATTCTGAGTGTGAAAACGAATACCCCCAAGGCATATAATGCCTCCCAGTACCATTTTTTTAACTTATGACTTATTTAAAATTAAAATATCCCGTTTTGCGGGAAATTTTTTATTAACTAAAAACATTAAAAAATCCTAAGGGGGACTTAGCACAATTTCCATATGACTCAATATTGATGACTAACATGGTACTATACATTAGACACTAGACTTAGATGACCAAGCTAAGGCCTAACCATTAGTACACACTCCAGCTTTGGAGGAAGTGAGTGAAAAAACTCAAAAATTATAACTTGCTTAAAAATTAATTCAAGGCTGAAATAATTAATAAGTAAAAAAAACACTCTAGAGTTATGTAGTCATAATTAACTCTTGGGAGTTTAATCCTTTTACAAATTTATCATGCTAGATTCATCTTATTACAATGCCCGATGGGGGGATGGAAATGCGGTATAGAGAAGAAAAAATAGAGGAGTGGCCATAATGGCTGGCTGGACTTTTGAACTCTGATTTTGAACACATCCATGTTCAATCTTTGGCGGCTCAACAACAAGTCCATCCTAGTGCAACTTGGTGGGTATCAATACCATTTTTACCTTTTCCGCTCCAATAATTAATTATAAACTTTGTAAAATATTCCTTTATTATTTCTCCCAAAGTCACTTTTCCTGTCTTTTAATTTAATTATTCAATGTCACCATTACTATGCTTTTTCGCCCAAATGACATTAAATAATCAAATTAATTAATTCCCTTGCACCGACTATGGCCTACAAGAATTAAATAGGCTATTAAGTCCTCCTAGGGTGATCAGTGGAAAAGGAACATTACAAAAGATATGGGTCCTAATCCCTTTAGAGGATACATGGCATCATCACCCAACTCTACAAGAATTTCTTCCACGTGCTCTTGAAACCTACTGAAGATCTTTCTATCGTAAGCCATATGTCTTGAAGCTCCACTATCCACATACCATCCAATCCCTAAAATTGTGTTCATGGAAAAACTAGATATCATGGAAAAGTGGGTATCTAGCTTGGCAATTAAATCTTCCACACTGAAAGCATCTACACTCTTTGCAAACTCTTGTTGGTGTTGCTTACCCTTTTCTGTATTCCCCTTAGGAGATTGGGAGGCATAGTGACCATGCTTGATGCACTTGAAGCACTTGGTATGACTCAAGTCTTTCTTTCCCTGACATGAAGAATCTGATTCTTCCTCCTTTCCTTTTGACCCATGTAGGGTCTGTTATCCTCTATCCTAGGGATAACTAAGGAGATTATGTCTCAAGGCCCGCAGGTCCTAGACATGGAGTACCATATTGACTTGAACTTGGCCCTGGAGGGCCCATCTTTTCTTCAGCGCCTCCTATCTATCAACAACAACAACGTCCATCCCATCGGCCTGGTTTTGAGGTAGCAGTAGGTCTTGCTCCATGAGGTAATGAGTCCAGGTATCATGGTATGTGTCACTCTGATTCTCAAGGCATTTGAATATGTGCATTGAATTCTCTTTTGTTTCATGATGTTTGCTTGGAAATTATGGCTTTTAACTTGTCCATACCTGGGGGGATGACATAGTGCCCTAGTAAGTTGGTTCCCTTAGGGATGAGTTGCCATTGGGTGGGTCTATGAAAGGTCATCGCCCATTCCCTCCATACTGTTGCCGTCCTTATACACACTTGCAAACGTGAGCTAAGCCCGACTCACTTAGTGTGTCCTTGGAGGCACAATGCCTAGGTTCACAGCCCACACTGTCACTTTAACCAGAACCTCTTCCGTCTAGGCTTACTCCTAGGGAAGCCAAAGGGGGTAGACCTTAGTTACTAGATGCGTTAGAGTTAGGTTCTAGGAGTTAATTTTAATTTGTTAAGGTTAGAGGGGATTCTAATCCTAAGATGCTAAGGCAACCATGCAAGATGCAAGGGTTAGCATGAGAAGCAAGTCTTTTCCCTAGGTCAACTAAGACTAGTGCCTAGAAATTGGGCAAGGGGTCAACTATGTTCAAGGGTTGTTTATTACAAAAGATTACAAGTTACTTACAATTTTACAAAAAAGAATAATTCAATTAAAGAATATCATATACAATTACTTACAAGATTTACGATTTAAAGAATGATAGATTACGACAACAAGCTAACCAATTATCTATTTGTGTTTGTGCAGGATATCAAAGATTAAAGCATCAAATCACATCACCATATATACAAGATTACCATCAACACATTACTTCATCAACAGATTCCAAAGTTTAAAAGAATTAAACACAACTATTATGAAGAGTATTGGAGACAATCTACACTCTTAATTATTAAGCCCCCCAAGTATTCTATTAGATTTGGTCAAGGGTTTAATAGTTAGGCTTTTCTTAAGATTTAAGAAGTTTTATTAGCTTTCACCAAAGCCTCCTCCTCCTATTGCCAAATAACTGTTGGATGCTCAAGATAGTATGGCAACGAGGCCAACCCTAGCAGAACCAGTCAGCCCTGACAGTAAGAGTACTTCCCGGAGAGGACACACACCTGGTGCGCCACGAGACAGTCCCCTGCCACTACCCTCCGTTGTTTTCCTCAAACCCGT
>SNQJ01S0171248.1:20552-34363 GCA_010110895.2 Picea sitchensis | reverse complement strand
CCAACCTGTATAACAGAGAACACTTGTTCTCCCTTGCACCACCCTGCCACCCTGGTTTCTCTGGCTGCAACCAGATGGAAGCTACAAGTTCTTGTGTTCAAGCTCCCACTTGAACCTCTGAGGACAACAGTCCTCCCGAGAACCTCCCAACCTCCCTAGAATATGAATGGATAAATAAACAGTCAACTTTACAGATAAATCAGTTCTTACCAATCTTTCTTTGTTTTGTAAAGTTGGTCTTCTACACACTGTTCTTCTACTCTTCTCTTCCTCTGTCTGTTCAGCAGGTATTCTCTGCATCAACTCGTTCTCTCATTCTACTCTTCTTCAACTTGTTCTATTATTTTGCTCTGCGTTTCATCTCACACTGTACATATGCTCAATCTCCTCCTACGCATTCTCTCCTTTTCCTTTTCTTACCGTTTCATTATTTTCTCATACAGAATAGCCAACCGCACACAGTCTGTCTCATCTACTTTTATACACACCTACACGACGCTTCAACTTCCCAAATCCTTAGGCAAAAAGACAACAGCTGTCTAAGCAACTGAAACACCAACTAATCGGAAATCATGAGTCTGTTTCTCTAACAGATTCGAAACTGAGGAGTTAACTGTAAGAGAGAACAATAACCCTCCGATCAACACTTGATCTGACGGTTCAGATCATTCCGCGATTTCGCATATCGCGATTTCGACACTCCTGATGTTCAATGTTCTTGTCACTTACAAGTCTCGATCTATGAAATTCCAATACAAAACTTTTATGCACTGGCTCCTTCCCCAATATGACTATGGTCATAACCAAGCACCTATGCAAAAAGCGCTTTCGCGATTTCTCATTTCGTGATTTTCGACACTATGCTCCGTTGACCCCAAGTCAGCGAAATTTCGATCACTTGCCACATGTCCTATGATTCGATGGTCTAGATATGATCTTGATTCAATGGCTATGATTGAATCGCGATTTTGGCATTCTTGTTGCATTGGGTTCTTTGCCTCTCTATGTCGCGATTCGCGAAACTCCGATATGGAGTTTGATCAACGGTCCATATCTGATCTCTATTCAACGGCTGCGATTAAATCGCGATTTCACATATCGCGATATCATGATTCTTGATGTTAATAAACTTTGACATCTCCTACTCTCGATCCCCGAAACTCCAACATGGAGTTAGATCAACGGTCCAGATCCGAGCTTGATTCAACGGCTGCGATTGAATCACAATTTCGCATATCGTGAAATTGGCATTCTTGTTGCATTGTTTCTTTGACATCTCCAACACGTGATCCTCAAAACCTTGACATGGACTAGAATCAACGGTCCATATCTGAGCTTGATTCAATGGTTGTGATTGAATCGCAATTTCGCATATCGTGAAATCGACATTCTTGTTGCATTGTTTCTTTGACATCTCCAACACGCGATCCTCGAAACCCCGACATGGACTGGAATCAACGGTCTAGATTCAACCTTGATCTGATGACTCAGATTAAGTCACGATTTCGCATATCGCGATTACGCCCGCTTCTCCTTGTACCTTAAAGGATGTGCAGGTTCTTCTTGATCCAACGATGGTCGGATCCTTCGCTTGGATCTAACGCCTGAGATATGTCCTCCTCTTCAACAATCTCTTCTTTTCTACATTCATATCTGACTACCCTCATTCTTTCAGGAATTTTGAATGGATCCAATGATCAAAAATGCTTCTCAAGCTTTACGGGCCTTCGATCATTCAATCAACGTGAACTTATCTTATGTTTGCCTGGTTTCGTTTCCTTTGATCATTCGATCTTCCTGAACTTATCTTCTGTTTGCCTATCTGTTACAAATTTTCTGTACTCATGCCATCAATCCTCTGTACATTCTTCCTGTACTTATGCTACTTGCCATCAATGACAAGCATTCGATGTTTGTTAAATATTTTCCATTCGTTGTCTGTTAAATATTTGCCAACAGTACCTGTTCACACTGCAAATCTTCGTCATCGTTGTCTCCAAGATGTTTTTGAATGCTTCAACTGCCCCATTTTATTGTGGATGGTACGGTGTGATTTTCTGATGGTGGACTGCAAATTCTTCAGTCAGGGCTTGAACTGTCTTATTGATGAAATGTGTACCTTGATCACTCATACGGATCTTTGGGCAGCCAAATCTGGTTATGATGTCATCAAATATGAAGCGCACATCTGTAGTTGCACTACAGTCCTTAACTGCTCTTGCTTCGGCCCATCTGGTCAAGTATTATGTTGATGTAATTATTTTCCTTTCTCATGTACGCCTTCTTGGTGGGTTTATAGGTCCAATGAAGTCAATGGCGCATTTCTCAAATGCTTGTAGGGTTAGTTGTGGTGCTAATGGAATTTCATCTCTTCTGGATGGTTTCCCAACTCTTTGGCATACGTCGCAGGCTCAGGAATATTCTTTAGCATCTCTGTGTAAGGTAGGCCACCAAAGGCTAGCTCTAAGAACCTTCTGCATAGTTGTTTTCCCCGTATAATGTCCTCCTGCGATGCCTTCATGAGCTTCTGTGAGGATCAATGGTCACTCTGCCTCCATAACACACCTTCTCAATATATCATCAGGTCCCATCTTGTATAGATGTCCAACTATAAGTGAGAAGTATGCAACACGCACTACTAGTTGTTTCTTCTGAGGAATTGTGTACTCACTAGGTTCCATTCCTGTTGATAGGATCTTGAATATCTCTACGAAGTGGTCATCAATCTTTCTAATGGCCAGTAGTTGTGCATCCGGTAGTGCATCCTCCAAACTGGTCAGCTCTTCACCATGTTCCAACCTTGAAAAGTGGTCAGGACCTTTGTTCATTCTCCCTGGCTTTACTACGATCTCAAAATCATAATCCTGAAATAGTTGAAGCCATCTGCATATCCTTCCCCCCAACACTGTCTTGTTGACTAGGTATTTCAGTGCGGAGTGATCAGTAAACATTTTAAAGTGTCCTCCCAACAAGTAGTGGCAAAATTCCTGCAATGCATACACCATGGCTAACCCTTCTCGCTCAGTGGTGGTGTAATTGATCTCAGTAGTTGATATCTTCCTACTAGAAAAAGCTAATAGGTGGTCAATATATTCTCCAAGTTGTGTTAACACATCTCCTAAATAAATAGAGGATGCATCGACATGCACATGAAATTCCTTGGTCCAATCTGGGAAAACCAGAATAGGCACAATAACCATTTTATGTTTCAGTGTGTCGAAGCTTTGTTGGCATTCTTCTGTCCAACTAAACTGACAATATTTCTTCAAAAAATTCACCATGGGTGTTGTGATCTAAGTGTATCCTTTAATGAACTTCCTGTAATATCTTGTGTGTCTCGGCGCAATGCGCAGGTGTTTGAATGAAGTAGGAGGTGGAAGATAAACTATAATGGCAATTTTAGATGGATCAACCACCAATATCTACTTGCATACAGTATGACCTAACAGCACTCCAAATGGTGAGAAGAAGATGCACTTCTTCAGATTCAAAGCAATTTGACACTACTTTAATAAACTAAAAACAGTCCAATCATCAAAGTATGCTTCTAGATATTTATGCAAAAACTCCTTGAATGATTCAACCACCACCCTGGAAAAGATGGCTAGGGCATTCTTAAATCCAAAGGGCATCACTTCATATTGGTAGGACCCTCATTCTATTGCAAATGTGGTCTTATGGTGATCTTCCTTGGCAATCCAGATTTGATGGTATCCTGAAAATCCGTCTGTAAAAGAATATACTTCCTAGCCTCCCACATTATCTAACACTTCATCAGTGAATGGTGTAGGGAAGGGATCATGCAAACAATCATCATCCAGCTTCCTAATATATACACATATTCTGATCTCTCTTGTCTTCTTGTATTGTACCACCATAGGGCTAATCCATTATGACTCTTCGATAGGTTCTATGATCCCTGCTTCCAGCATTCTGTCGAGCTCAATCTTCACTTTCTCCTTATATTTAGGGTTCAATCTGTAAGGTCTCTGCTTGAATGGTCTAGCATCTGGATTCAAAGGGATCCTCATCTCTCCCATAGGCCCTTTAATGTGCTTCATATCAATGACCTTGGTTGGAAACAAGTCTTGATATTCATGCAGTAATTCTGTAATGTTGTCAATAGTGTAACATCCCAATAATCTCCAACATTTGCAAGCTTCAGTGTCTGTTATGTTCTAATATTGACCTTCTTAATATTGATTGGGTGTCCAATGAATGGTAACTCAACTCCTGGTCCTTCCACATCTCTTTGGCCTTCTATTTCCGTAATGTTCACCTTTCTTGGATCATTCTCTTCATCAGCATTGATGTTGTAATAGCCTTGTCACTTTTGTAGAGCCGTAGTCCATTCGTTCTCGTATTGCTCCAAGGGGAGGCTAGAGGCCTCCTCAAATACTTTCTATCTGACAATTTGTAGTGTTTGATATACTGAAAGATATTGACTTTCAAATAAGAAGGTGGTTACAAAATTCTGAGTCATACCTTTCCAATCTGTAGTGATGAGGCGTAGCTCTGCTTGAAGGTACCAGTTGATAGGTGTCATGTCCAGTGTGTTGATGAACTTGTCTACCCATTGTTCTTGAGGAACGTTGCTCCAAGCTTCCTCACAGCTTCGCACATGGTCTTTTGGGTAGCTTCGACCTGTGTATCAAATTTCGCAGCCTTCTATTTGTTATAAGAACCACATTGTCATCAAGGTATGACACTGTACCCAATCTGTAATATTGTTTTTGTGTGCCCCCCACCATCTTGCTAGGGTTTCTCTCAGGGCCTCATCCATTGCCAACATTCTTTGTTGCATTGGTACACTTTCTTCAAAGTCCGACAAGAAGGTTTCTAAAGGATTTAGACCATCAAAGGTGGGTAAGTTACTTATTGTTGTGTCGATCCAACGAACTTCTCTGGTTAGTCTAGCACATCTCCTTGTAGATACTTCATACATTTTATACTGCCAATTCTCTAGTGCTTCTTCTAAGTCTGATGAACATGCGTTCTCACTCACCAACTTAAGTTTCCATCGGTCATAGGATTAATGTAATCATGTTGTCTGGCTGTTAATTTGTATATATTTTCTAGTTCGTATGCACGGTCTTCTTCTCTAATGTGATCTGTGAATAGCTGACCTTCATCTGGATCTAAGGGTGCAATGACCCTAAGGCCATATTTTTCAAAATTCATACGTCTCTTCTTTAAATCAACCATAGTGGAATTATTGAAGGCCCAATCAATTCCTAACAATGCAGGGTAAGGGTAGTTGTCATCAACTATCTCAATTACCTCAAAATATGTAAATTTTCTTACTCCATAAATGTCCATAGGGACATGTTCTAGTCTGCCAAAGGAGCTTACAGCCTGTTGATTAGCCATCCTAAGCTTGATAGGGGAATAGATCAGTCTATATTTTCCCATTAATACCCAATTTTTCTTCGTCATGACATTGACCTTTGAACTTAAGTCGAGGACCACATAGTCTATATCATATTCTCCTATTTGAACATTCAAATGTAATTCCTTATTGGTCCTTCTCTTCTTACTGATTTGATGTACTACCCTATTCATTAAGGGGTCTATATTTCCTAGCTCATATTGTCTGATTAAATTTTGTAGTTCTTGGACAACGCTCTCATCCTGAATTAACTTAGCACAAGTATATAGAAATTCCAAGAGTTTGCTTACCTCTTTTCCTTCTCTTGGCGAATCAGACTAATCAAATGTTTGAGGAATTCCATACTCTCTTACTTCTGGTCTTGTTTTTTATGAATAACCTTGGTCTCCTTTAAACTCTTTTCTTACTTTCTCAAATATTTGTCTTTCCTTCTTTGCATCAAAGGTTTGGGTCTTCTCTGCAGCTTTCCTAATTCCTGAATCTTCTGTAGTCTTCCCTTGGGTCATTCTATAATCTCTTGTAGCAGCGCCTCCTCTGGTAATAACAATGACTCTAGGGTATTCTTCGTGAGGTTCAACTTTGATCAATTGTATCTGCGGGTTCTGCTGAGTTTCTCATTTCTATTGAAATTTAACCAGAAATGTTGGACATTCCTCGATAACGTGTTCGAACAAGTTGCAGTAGCTACAAGTGGTACAAGGGTTCTGACAATCCCTTTCCAAGTGTCCTGGATGTGCGCAGTTATAACAGATGATCTATCCTCGGCCTCGACCTATACCTCCTCCTTATCCCCTTCCTATGAATCCACCGCTAGGATTGAAATTTCCTCTCCGAGGGGAGTTATACTGCATAGTGTTTCCTTCTTGTTGTACTTTGCCTTGAATCTTGTATATGTCTCTTGACCTTTCATGCATGAGATCGTAAGACCTATAATATCGATCATCATGTCCCACAGAACGTGCAATACAAATTTGTGGGTGTTTGAACATACTTTTTCATGTAATAGAACTCACCAGGGCGATGTCTATTTCGGCATACCTCACACCAGGGTAAGGTGACTTGTTTCAAAGGGCTCAGAGCTCCAGGGGAAAAGTATTCATGGAATAGGGGAAATTGTTCCTTGTTATGGCCCTTTGATCTGCATCTGACACACCAGATGTCTTCTCTTTTATCTTTTCCCTTGTCTTTCTTCATATCTTTGACCTACAAAGACAAACTAGTCAGTTGACTCAAGATCTGACTCATACCTGAGCTGAATTCTCCCATAGCAGATGATTCTAACTTCATGGCAATATCTAGGGCCTCAGCCTGCGAAGAAATCTTCTGCTGCATCAGAGGAACTATGATGTGTGGTAAGAGGGTAGAAATGAACCATTCCTTCTTCTTCTCATTTGGGATCTGAAAAGTCAATCGGCCTATTAAGGTCTTGAATCTTTGATCGAACTCCCAAACATGTTCGGCTCCCTTTTGCTTGATCTCTTTCAACTCTGTAATACATTGGGAATTTGACTTAGGTTTCTTAAATTCTACAATCAATGCATTCTTGATCTCATTTAGTGGCTTAGGTTGTGCAAGTCCTTAGAAAAGCTTCATGTACTATGTTAGTGCGCGATCTCTTAGGGTAGTACTAAACTAGGTTCTTTTCACTACTTCATCGGTGACATTCTTAATATTCCATACGGCTTCACATAGGAACTAGTGTTGGTCAGGATCTTCAGATCCATCTCCCCTAAAGATAGGGAGTCTCATCTCATCTGCCATAGATCTTCCTAGAGTCCCTGACTGAGTACGTGGTGGATTACTAGTGACATTGATCTGGGCGCTCTGGTGGTTCATATTACTCTGATTGCTTAATATTATTGAATCAACAGTAGGGATAACAGTACTTACTTCAATGGTCTGCGTAGTTCTTGAAGTTTCAGGTTCTTCCCGGCGAAGCTCTTCATTTTTTCCTTCCTCTGTCCTAGCGGGTTCTAAATGCTCTTCGTCCATCAGATCTACCTCTTCTCTATTGTAAAAACCCTCATCCTCGTAGTTCTTCTTGAAAAGGTTTGAAAGATGAACTTCTTTGAATGCTCTCCCACTATGTGTATGTCCAGCCTTTGTGTCATTGTCGTTGTCTGAAATCTTGAACATTATCCTTTTCAAGTCCGTTCAATCTACTGTATCTTCAATATGCTCTTCTCATGCAACAACATCTTAATTCTCAACTTCAGAAAGTGTAAAAATTTTCCTCTAGGTCCCTTAAAGAAATATCTCTCATCTTGGATGTATGACTCTACTCTGTCAATAGAAAACTCTGTGATGTAGCCTCCAATGGTTCTATCAAACCAATGATCCACTACTCTTGACACGACATTATCAACTCTCTTGACCTTCTTGATCAACGCCGACGTTGAAACTACAAGAGGTCTAGATCTGACCTCAAACTGTGTATCTACTAACCTGGCTAACCACTCATATAGTTCTTGATGGATTCCTCCAAAGAACATCTCATGTATATCAGTAAAAATATGTCTCTCCAACCAATCCTCTATACTAATATTAGGTTTCTTCTTCTGGGCTTCAACGAAGTTCTTTTCTTGATCCTCTATCCACTTTTGAATCTTTGTCTTTGATGGGAACCACCTTGAAATTCCCTCAAGAAGATTATGGTCACGACAATGGAACCATTTTTTGGCATAGGGGCAGACCCGGGGTTCAGCTCCAAGAGCGCACCAACAAGCCCTAACTACTGGCCCTTTCGGAAACACCTGTGAAGTAGATGCAGTCTCACCCAAAGCATTTATGGGGGGGCTGCAGGACATAGATGTCTGCAACCAAGGGGAATATCAAGTGGATCTAATACAATAACAACACATCATTCATATATCACTTATCAGCTAGGATATACTCTACACATCTACTTATCATATCTAGCATAGTAATGCAATTACAATATATCAATGGCAGAGATAGAATACCGATCACACACGACCCAAAATATACGTGGTTCACCCTCTCTCTAGGGCTATGTCCACAGAACTGTGCTTTATAATATATTAAGATGAAGCATACAGTTCTTGTCTGGTCTCTTAGCTAGCATATCTTCTCTCTTCTCCTCTCTTTCTCTCCCCTCTCTGCGCACCCAGCTGTAGGGTTGATATTCGCACCTAGCTAAAGATCTTACAATACCAGAAGGCTCTCACACTCAACACTTCTCTCTCTCTCAACAGTAATCTCTCACAACAACCAACAAATACTAGATCGAGTAACTCGAACCTGAAATAACCCTCTTCCCTCATATAGGTTCTTATTTATACATTACAATCACTTACCGACATCCTTAGGTCAAAACCTGGGTGTCCAAAACCCTAGATACCAAAACCCTAGGTGTATAAAACTCTAGGTCAACTTGACCCACGTTTTCAGGGATTCGCCAACCTGGCTTTCCTTCCTTTTCGCGCGGTGCTCCAGAGCATCTAACAATGGTTTTTTCCACTTGTTGACTTTTCTACGATCCTTCTTTCTTGTTGATCTGTCATCCTCGATCTCCTTGTCCAATGGCTTACTTTGCTCCATATTTTCTTCTCTTTTTCTCACTTCGACCCAGTAACAATCATTGTGTCTTCCGCGAAGTTCGCATTATCCTTTTTCTTCCTTGATCTTCACGTACTTCCATACCCAAGGGCCAACACTATAGCATGCCGAAGTGGAATGTATTCAGCAACGGGTATTTCGTGCTTCCTTGTGGCTTGTTTCAAGTCATGGACAATGCCAAGACACTGATTATATGGATCTTCTAGTGAAAGGAAATCGTTGATATTGTCATATGAGCAGTGATCATTGACCTCGATCATAGATATCGAGCTCAAATGATCCTTTTCTCAATTCCTTAAACTCCTAGATATTAATCGACCAGATCTCTTATTCATAAAATTCAAATCTGAGATTTCTTGTTTCTTACCCTTACGAATTTACTTTACAATAAGTTTGTCACTATGGCCTTGATTCGGTTTGTTAGAAAGAACATGGGAAAAATTTCCTTTTAATTCATCCACTACATGTTCCAACTATTTTCTGGGTGAAATAATACATCGTGATTTTTTAACTATGGGGGTTTGCAAAGAAACAGAGATAGATTCATTAATTTCATGGCCATTAGGTGAACTGAAACCTTGACTTTTGGTCATGGGATTATTAGAATTGGGGTTCACATTTAAAGGTGAATACACTATGCTGTCAGGTTGGGAAAAAATGTTTCGACACAGTAAGCTTTCCCAAGTGTCCCTGATTTGTGACAGGTGCGATAGAAACAAGATTTTTATAAGCCCGTGATGAAAGAGTCTTGACAGAGAGTTCATGCTTTGTTTCTTATAGTGTTTTGAAATTTTAGACAGACTCATTAACAAGTAGAATGGCATGTTCAGCTTAAACCCTATGAACAACATCAACAGTTGGATGTGGTATAAAAACACTAACCCATACATGTCCTCGCACGTTATAAACTGCTTCAGAATCAAAATAAGGTCGTTCCATTGAGGTTTCAGAAGGGTAATAGGAATACCTTTAGGGAAGTAGGTATATTTTTGGGAGACCATGAATAGACTCCATGGAACATATTCTAGTTTAGCATTTTTAAACCACTTTTGGCCTTCCTGCAAGAGTCTTGTTTCCCAAGCTATAGAGTCCTCTATGACCTCCAATTGCACATCCCCGAATTTGTCTCTAAAACCATTGAATTTTTGATCCAGATGGATATCGGTGGCCACCCACCTTTTCCAACTGGCTCAAAACAATTTTTTGACAATTTTGGCAATTTACTATTTTTAGTAGTTTTAACTTCCGGGGCCATTTTGAGGGCCTAAATGAAGGTTTTTTGGGATCGAGTTCCTTAATGATAAAAAAAAAATGCATGATTGATCTCTCAAAATGAATCTCCTCAACGATACCTTTCCAACGGGCTATCACACGCCTAAAACGGATATCGTATGCAAAAGTTACGACTGAGGGAAGTTGATGTACTAACTTACTCAAACGGGGCCCACATGACTTTTGGCGCTTCATCTCGTAGGGTTAGGTTTTTGGATGTATAGGGTTTTTTGCAATCTATTTTATTGTAAAAAGGCCTTCAGAGCCTCATTGTAATATTCTTCTTGCGAATGCACGCAACCGTCACATCTCTTCTCAGAGATAAGCCGCCACCATTCCAGCAAGCTTGTTTCTGCTGCATTTTACAGTTTCAGCTTATTTCATTATTGAATAGAAAACCAGTTTTACTATATCTTTGTTATTTTGTGTTAAGCACCTGTTAATAATCTGTATTCATTTCGTTCTGCTCATAAAATCAGGATCAGTGGTATCAGAGCGGTCTACTCCTTGTCTTCTTAATGCATGTCCCCAACGAGGTCGAAGTATAAAGAGTTGGGTCTCGAGTTTGTTTCTCTTGAGGACAGAATCTATCGCACGCCCAAACGACCTCTCATGGTAGGAGAAAATAAAGATGATGGGACAAGAGATCCTTTCAAATTGTTGATTGAGGAATCCCTCATGCAACAAAGGAACGAGATGATGGATAGTTTCGTGCAAATCCTTCGGCGGCTACCAACAGACGATGCATCTTCTTCGAACGGAGGCACTGCCCCCTTCAAGGTACAAATAAACTTCGATATTCCTATATTTGAAGGTCGGATAGACGCAAATTTTGTAGAAAAGTGGTTGAATCTACTAGAAGGGTATTTTTCTATCCATAACTTTTCGAATAGAGAAAAGATTACTTTTGTGCTCCTCAAAGTCATTCCCCATGTCAAAGATTGGTGGGAAACTTTCTATGAGCAAATGGAAATAGAGGAAACCTCATTATTTTCAATCACGACCACCTGGGAATCCTTCAGGGATGCTATTAAGGAACAATACTACCATGTCGGAAGTTATGATGACCTGTATACCAAATGGACCACACTGTGGCAAGAAAGAGACCAAGTAGTGTCTAATTTCACAAATATCTTCCATACCTTGTGCACCAAGCTAGGTATCAAAGATTCAGAGTGACATATGGTGCTCAAGTATCGTAGTGCTCTGCATAGATACATCTAGACCGAAATGGAATTTATGTACATCTCATCCTTGGGCGTGGCCTACCGATATGCTGTCAAAATCAAGTAGAAGCTCAAACAAAAGATGTGGCAATTTGGGCTTGGGAACCCTCACAACAAAAGCCAAGAAATGGTGGCCCCAACCCATAGAACAAAGGACAGAGAAAATATGGATAGTATCAGGACAACCAGTCCAAGCTGCAAGCAAAGAAGGACACCGAAAAGACAAAGAAATATATTGGGAAGTGGTGCGACTTCCATAAGATCCCTTGTCATAACACTGCTGATTTCCACTCAAAGCAGTCGTTGGTGGCCGAAGTGAAAGCCTCCAAATCAGATGTGGATTCTGACTCTGAGCCAGAACCGAAAAGGGGAAGACAGATCATTAATGCGGAACCCAGTGCCACCGTTGCTACCACCAAGCTCTAGTCCAGTGAACCAGATGAGCCAGAAGAAGAAGGGCACCTCTTCCATTCACAGATGTGGGTAAAAGGAACCCCACTGCACTTCATCATTGATAGTAGTATCCAAAAGAACCTCATCTCAGCAGAGGTCTTCAAGTGGCTCACCCTGCCAACAATGTTGCACTCACAACCCTACACCATTGGATGGCTCCGCCAAGAAAGCAAATTTCTGCGTCAACCAACAGTGTCGACTGTTGTACGACATCAAGCCCTTCAAAGATGAGGTATTATGTGATGTTTCTCCTCTCGAAGTTTGTGACGTTCTTGGGCCAACCTCATTTATGGAAACGCCATGCTGGGTATGAGTCTAGGACTCGTAGTGTTATTATTACTTTGAACAGGAAATTATACAGGATACCCGAGGCAGTCCCACCTAGTGTTATTTTCTTGATCTCTGTTAAGCCATGCAGGAAGGTCATCTCTCAGATGGGGAAGTTTTTCTTCTTCATGATTTTCTCTCAGAATAAGAGAAATATCACAGCCACATCCAGGGTCGCTACAGATGACCTCTCCACACAGCAGAAGCAAGTAGATAAGGTCGTGGAAGAATACTCAGATATCTTCTCCTCACCTACAGGGGTACCTCTACACTGCCAGGTCAAGAACCCCATAGATATAACCCCCAACACACCGCTTCACAATAGGCCATTCTATCACCACTCTTTGTTAGAGAATGAGGAGATCAAGCGACAGATCCAATAAATGCTCCACAAGGGGCACATCTGTCCCATCTCATCACCTTGTGGGAGTCCAATCATGCTAGTACATAAGAAATATGGAACCTGACGACTCTGTATTGATTACTGGTCTCTGAATAAAATCACAGTCAGAAACCAATACCTGATTCACTGAATCGACGACCTCCTTGATCAACTCATGGGGGGCAAATACTTTACTAAGATTGATCTGAAGTCTAGCTACCACCAGGTCCCGATAGAACAGATATATCTATGAAATACTGCCTTCAAGTCAAAGGAAGGCCTTTTTGAATGGTTGGTCATGCCCTTTGGTTTGACAAATGCTCCAGCCACTTTCATGAGGATGATGGACGATATCCTATGACCATTCACCAATACTTTTGTAGAGGTGTATCTGGATGACATTCTAATTTACAGCAAGACTTCAACCAAACACTTGCAGCATATTCAACAGGTTTTGCACACCCTGTGACAAACAAGATATACACCAACTTGGAAAAATTGTCCTTCGACATGGAGAGGGTCCATTACCTAGGATACATCATTGATCAACATGGCATACATGTGGATCCAGCCAAGATCCAAGTCATCCATGCCTGGCTAGCCTGAACAACACTCACTGAGCTTTGGAGCTTCTTGGGCCTTGCCAATTTCTACTGCAGGTTCATGTTGGGATACTCCCATATTGCATGGGTCCTCAGCTAAATAAACAGGGGTGGTGGTAAGGCGAAATTTGCGTGGAGTCGGTCCCAACAACAAGTGTTCGATGATTTGAAGCAGCGCTTGTGCTCAGCCCCGGTAATTTCCCTACCAGACCTACAACATCCCTTTGAAATTGAGACAGATGCTTCAGACTATGTTGTGGGCGTCGTTCTCACTCATCACGTCCACCCCGTGCCCTATCATAGTGAGACATTGTCAAATATTGTCCGTAAGTACCCTACTTATGACAAGGAAATGTACTCCATTGTACAAGCCTACCGCAAGTGGAGACATTACATTCTTGGGAAGGACACAGTCATCCACCCTGATCATAAGCCACTACAGTTCATGCAGACACAGGGAAAATTGGAGAATGACCGCCATCAAAAGTGGTCCACATACTTGCAACAATTCCACCTCAACATCAAGTATAAAATAGAAAGCACCAATCGCGTCGTTGATTGCCTCAGTAGACTGCCAGTCG
>SNQJ01S0171247.1:0-20542 GCA_010110895.2 Picea sitchensis | reverse complement strand
GAAAGAAAAGTTTTATCATATAAATCCAGATCACTTGCGAGCAAGTGTCCTCAAAGAATAAGTTTGGCATGTGCGCCAGAGTGGGATGTTACACTTCAAAGTAGGTGTTGGGTCGGGAAGTATTAACATATTTCGAAATACTTGAGGCGATAGGGAGACTTGGGAATGGTTTCCCAAATGGATAATCCATTGGTTTATAATATAGTTCTCGGTGCAGCACATGAGCAACTCCTTAAAGTCAAAAAATTCGGGGACACAATCTTTTCCTGCAATTCCAGATGTCGAGATAACTTTCTTCTGGGCATAAGGGGACGAGTAGTAGTCATAATCTCTAGACCACTGAAAAATATGGTCCTCGAGCCCAAAACTATTCAGGGTATATCCACATAAATGTTGTTAAGATGAAACCATAAGGTGATGAGAATGTTCCTTTCCTCCTCATAGTATTTAAAATTAATATTAGAGCATCATAATATAATCTCTGGTAAATCTTGGTTCAATATGTTTTAATTGGATATATCCTCGACCTTTTCTCCTTTTAATGCCAATATTTTCGATGTGTCTGGTGATTTGTCACTAATAAAGGAATAATTAATGTGCATTGGGAAGCGAGCAAAGGTGGCAGGTATGGAGGGGAGCGAAAAATGATTCAAAACTTTTGTGGACCTGGAAGCCCAAGAACCCGCGAATCTGTGACAACAGGAGATGAAGAATTGACTAAGTATGGAAAGGAGAGGTACAATGCCTTCAAAAAGTTAAAGTAAATAACAATTTTTCCGAGCTCAAGATCCACACACACACACAAAAAAAAAAAGAAAAAAAAANCACACACACACAAAAAAAAAAAGAAAAAAAAAATAGATGCCATAATATTGACCTTTGCCACTTTGATAATAGGGAGGTTTATTTGGATCCAAATATGGCTTAATTCAGGTGATTAGGGTGCACGTGGGGTGCCTATGAGAAAAGATAATGTTTTGATGAAGATTTGTTTATATTTACACATGTGGTAGTAATTGTATGATAGTATTTAGAATGAACACTGGAGGATGGTAATACAATCTCCCATAAATCTTTGTTTAATTCATTTTAATGGGAGATGACGTCCAAATTTTCTCTCATTAATGCCAATATTTTCAAAGATAAGAAAAGCGTAATCAATTTGCATTGGGAAAGTGTGCGAAGATGGCAGGGAAATTGAGAAAGTATGAAAAAGTGGGGTGGTCAGATAGACACAGAAAGACTCATCATAAGTAGAGTGAAGCTTGCGAGTTTGAGGAGTCTAGGGTCGAATTGTAGATAATAGAGGTTTTTGGTGCAAGATGTATATGAAAAAACAATGGCATGAGAGTTTGATAGTGCGAATCTGGGAACTGGCGGGAAGATACATTAACTATGGGAAAAACATTGTCAGCTATGTAATATACCTGGATCTCGACAAAATTAGGTTCAAGTTAGAAGATAATTTGTTTATATTTACTTAAACACTTTTCATATTATTTTATTTTATTAGTATTATTTTTGGCCCAAATGAAAACCATGTTCAAATTCGAAGGGTGGATCAACATTTTCATATGCAAGCATACTCTCAAATATTTGAAACTATAATATATGCACAATATTGAAGAGGGGCATCATGTCAACACCTTTGTAGATGACAATGGGTTAGCACAATATTGCTTTCTTGTTATGATGATGCCTTATTAATGCCAATATTTTTGAACATCCGTGGTGAGTTGTCACTAGTAAAAGAATAATTAATGTGCATTGGGAAGGGGAGAAGGTGGTGGGGATGGAGGGGAGTGAAAAATTCTTTGATACTTTTTTGAACCTGGGAGTCCGTGAACCCGTGAAACTTTGAATAAACTACTAAGTATGGAAAGGTGGGGCGGTCAGACAGAGTCATCGTAGGTAGAGCCAGGCTTGCGAATTCGAGTAGTTCGTGGTAAAATTGTAGATAACCCAAATTTTGGGTGCAAGATTTATACTCTAAATATGGGGCATGAGAGTTCGATAATGCCTACCTGGGAACCCACGGCCATAAAATTGGCTAATTAAGGAAATGAGATGTGGTCGTTCAGACTCGTGATGTCAAGATATAGATGGATATAGAATTTGTAAGTACACCACCCGAGAACCTGGGAGCATAGAAATGCGACTAGGCATAGAAGAGGAAAAATAAAGGGAGAAAAGAACTTTATGCTTCACACAAGAAAACTTGGTCTGATAATTATCAAGCGATAGAAACACATGAGAGTTTGATAGGGCCTAGCCAGAAACTGTAGTGCATAAAATTGGCTAAGTATGGAAACGAACAACGGTCGGTTGAACTCGTGATGTGAAGATATATATGGATATAGAATTTATGAGTCCGCAACCCCGGGAACCCATGAGCATAGACATGTGACTAGGTATAGAAGAAGAAATGTATAATAGAGGGGAAGAAGTAAAGGGAAAAACCATCAAGTATAGAAGAGGAAAAACAAATGGAGTAAAGAACTTTATGCGTCACACAACAACAGTTGGTCTTAAGTATGGAAAGGCAGGGTGGTCAGATCGTAGGCAGAGTGATGCTTGCGAGCTCGAGGAGTCTGGGGTCGAATTGTAGATAACCAAAGTTTTGGGTGCAAGATGTATACCCAAACACGGGGCATGGACGTTCGATAGTGCTTACGTAGGAACCCGCGGCCATAAAATTGGCTAAGTATGGAAACGAACAATGGTTGATCAGACGTGTGATGTGAAGATATAGACAGATATAGAATTTCTCACTCTGCCACCCTGGGAACCTGCGAGCATAAATATGCGACCAAGTATAGAACCAGAAATGGATAATACAGGGAAAGAGGAAAAGGGATGAACGGGTAAGTATAGAATAGGAAAAATAAAGGGAGAAAAGAAATGTATGTGTTACACAACAACACTTAGTATGATAATTATAAATCTATAGAAACACATCAACTATGGGAAAAACATTTTCAACCATGGAATATAGTTGGAGCTTAACAGACCCTGGTTCAAGATAAAAGAGATGTTTTTAATATCTATATCAATAGGAAATAGACAAAATATATGACTTGGCACATTTATATGAAAGCATTCAGATGGAGGCATTGTAGGTAGAGTGAGGCTTGGGAGTTCGATTCCGGGGTCTAATTGTATATCACTGAAATTTTGGGTGCAAGATGTATATCGCAAATACGGTGCATGAGATTTGGATGGCGCCTACGCAAGAACCCAAAGCCATAAAATTGGCTAAGTATGAAAACGAATGACGGCCGGTCAAGCTCATGATGTAAATATATAGAGGGACATATAATTTCTCACCCTGCCATCCCAAAAAACCATGAGCATAGACATGGGACTAAGTATAGAACCAAAAATGGATAATAGAAGGGAAGAAGAAAATGGAAAATGAGTAAGTATAGAAGAGGAAAAAGAAAGGGATCAAAGAACTATATGCCTCACACAACAACACTTACTGTGATAATTATCAAGCGATAGAAACACATCAACTATGGGAAAAACATTCTCAGCCATGGAATATAGCTGGAGCTCAACAGACCCTGGTTAAAGTTAAAAGAGATGTTGTTTTAATCTATGTCAACAAGAAATAGACAAAATATATGATATGGCATTATTATATCTATGTCAACAAGCAATAGACAAAATATATGACCTGGGATTATTACATGCAAGCGTATTCTAAAATATGACAAGCTTCAATATATGCACAAATTGGACAACGTATGCAGATCAATGTTTTTGTAATCATACCTCTTAGTATCTGCACCTTGTACTATGATGGAGGTTTCACTTCCACTTGTCGATAGTTCTTATGAACTAAAAAACATGTGGTGTAAATGACATAATATTTTTTACCAAGGCATAGTAAAATAAATAATTGTGGATATTTGTTTCGTAAACATAGAAAGAGTGTAATCTATGAATCCTTACCTTCAGCACTGTCACTGTGCTGATGTTTGTGAAGATTCACTTCCCATGTCCATGTCACTTCTGAGACAGTGGTTATGAACATGTGTATATTGTTCATACTCGTTATGGATGTGCATTATGAATACACATTGTATTTGTTGTGGCACAACTGGAGTCATACCTTTTGTAAGATTCTACTCTAGTTTTCTCAGATGTGGCACATAAGGCTCCATCCTTGTGTTCAATCATTGTGTTCTTGTTTCAATGTAGAAATACAAAGAATACAATGGACATGAAAGAAATCTTCTATGTAGGAACACATGAAAGAAAGATGGAGTAAAAATTTATTTATTTCAAGCTAGCAACACAAAAAATAAAATTGACATGAAGATAAGTTAATATACAGGAAAATATGGAGTATCCAATGAAAAAAAATAAATAGAAGAGCTGCAAACCAATGGAAAAAGTATAGACCGAGTAAATGAAAAACAATTTGATATGGAATACGAGTAGTAGTATGCACCTTTGCATGGATTCATCTACATTTATGGTTAATATTTCTTTGCCTTGTCCAGTTTTCCTATTTGTTTCAATGGAAAAAGGTACAAAACAAAATGGACATGAACGTAAGTTGGCATGTATGGAGAAAACAAGGAATATGTACATACAGTAAATAAAATAGAATAAACGGAATAGTGTAACAGATAGTGTTAGAAGAATGTACCAATTTTTTTTTTTTGTTCATCCATGTTTGTGTATATATAAAAATTTGTGTAAAAACATTTTGTGTCCAAAATCAATTACAAACCAGGGAAATCTAAGAAGTTGGATAACTTGGTTTTCTGCAACAAGCTAGACAAATATTCTTTGAAACATAGAAATATGATTTTGCAATATGTTTGATGTATATCTCATAATTCAAGTGCAATACCATTTGTATTGGGATCAGAACAGTATGTGTACAAACCAGGGAAAACTAAGAAGTCAGATAACTTGGTTTTCTGCAACAAGCTAGAAAGATATGCTTTGAAACATAGAAATATGATTTTGCAATTTTTTTGATTTATATCTTATAATTCAAGTAAAATACCAATTGTATCATGATGAGACCAGTATGTGTCTAAGATAAAGACATTGTATTGAGAAATGGGCACATTCGGCCATACATGGTCAATAAGTGCATTTTGTACATGGTTTATGTTGTTCAAAAGAATGCAAAGACTTCATTTGCACATGTAGTTTTCCAATTCTTTTGTTCTGGCATTTTTTTGTAGCATGTCAATATTGAAGTCTCCTATAATGACAATGGTTTCGTTCATATGCAAATGGTCTAATTCATTGGAAAGAACATTTAGTATGTTGGATAGCGTTGCATGCAGAGCAACATAGAGATTCAGTATTGCAATTTTTGATTCATGGAGAAATACTTTTGCGAGCACCATCTCAACATNTGTTGGATAGCGTTGCATGCAGAGCAACATAGAGATTCAGTATTGCAATTTCTGATTCATGGAGAAATACTTTTGCGAGCACCATCTCAACATTGTTTTCTTCGAAATGTATATGCTCCAAAATTGTTACATGTTTTTTCACTAATATCATCACCCCATGTGTAATGTAACTCGATATGAAATTGTGATTTGGAAATTGCTTGTTTTGCATGCATAATTTCATATATGTTTCCTGCAAGCAAAGAATATCGGATTGCATTGTGTCATATTCATTGAGTATATCATCCATGTGTGCATGTAGGCTGCACATGTTATGTGAGAGAATTGATACAGATGAGTTTATTTGTATGGATTGGTAATCATACTGTAGATGCCACTTTGAAGTAGTCCTAAGGTGTTCCATCTCAATATCAACTTTGTGTTTGACTTTGAAGTTATATTTTGTAAGAGGACTTAGTAAATACAAAGAGTCTATACTTCTGACACAGGACAATGTTGTGTATGAAAGTCCATGTATTTGAATTCTAGCAGAGTCAAATGCAAGACTATCGAGTGTTAGTCCTTGCGATCTATGGACTGTACACACACATGCAATTTTAATTGGAAAGTGTTTTTGAATCTTCAGTTGACCTGTCTTTTCCAATGTCGATATTGGTTTTGATATTAGCAAGATAGGTGTCCAATCGCTTGCAGTGCTTGAATTATATAGATAAGCCAATTTGTTTGCTTGTCAGTGGCTTATATGCAGTTCATGGAACTTAATATAGAGGACATCATTTTTTTATGTTTTGGTATAGCCTTTGAGTATTCCATATGCACCATTCACCAAGCCATCCTGTGAATCATAGTTCCAGGCATATATTTCAACCAACATGTCTAATTTCAGGACAAGTTGCAAAGGAAAAGTGGATGTATGTTCATGATGTGGCACATTTCCATGGTTTTCTTCTTCGAGGTAAACTAAATTGATGATGATATAATCGTCAGGAATGAGTCATAGAATGTAATTGTTATGCATTTCAACATACCTATTCATGTAGAATAGGTAAGGGAAGGTTGGGTCTATTCATGTAGGTTGCATGCACCTTGAATTGATATATGTTAAGTCATCATGTGTTTGGGTGTTTGTTCGCATTCTGTTCAGAATTGCAATAAATGTTTCATCTGTCTGGTGCATTGTAGTATGTAATTCAAAGAATTTTATATTGTATTTCTAGAAGTCATGTGTCATTGTTTTCATGTTGACTGTAGTTTGTTCAAATATCAAATAATCTTGGATGGGTTGTTCTTGGTAAAAATCTCCATAGAATATCATGTCAATGTTTCCAAAGTATTTTGTGTGCACATGTTTTATCTTTCTTAGTCGGTTGTCAATGGAATACAAGAAGTGACTTCCAATCAAAGATGCCTCATCTATGGAGACAATTTTCACTCTGTCATAAATCTTAGACAAGGTACCTAACATTTCCTTGTTGAGTGGAAGAAACTGTGACTTGTTAAAAGGCATCAAAGATGCAGAGTGCACTGTTGTTCCATATGCATTATATGAAGTTTTTCTTGCATATGCAACCATTAACCCCTTTGGTTTCATAGGATCAGAGGAATTGTTTGAATCATAGATTCGTATAATAATTTGGAATATTTATTTCGTTGTGAATGTCTTGCATGTTCCCGCTCCACCTGTAAGGAACAAGTGTACATGAGTGTGCATATTTAAGCATTTTTTAATCACAATGTCCTTTAGAACTGTTTGTTGTTATCGATTCAACAGACGTCTGATTCTATGGTATTCGTTATTTTCAATAAGGAAAGGATGTTTTGTGACTTGAAAACCAAGATTGATACATTTTTCAATTTCGTCGCCTCGAGGACGAGGAAAATCTTCTTGCAAGTCATAGGACTTACATAGAGTTTTATTTGTTTTACGGTTTGTGAATGTCTCATCAAGATTGTCATGGTTTTCTAGTTCATTAACTACACTTTCTAGATCAACCCATGTTGGATTAACATTGTATGTAAATCTATATTCATTGGTTTGTATTAGATTCTTAGAGGAAATATACGCATCTTCCCATGTAGGGAAGTTATGTTTTAATGTGTTTTCATTTTCATCGAACATAACGTATAACATTAGTTTTTGTCTACAATAGTTTTCATAGTCAATATGTTTTTTTTATTTGACAAAGCATATTACAGACAATTTTTTTGTTTTTTATATGGGTGCCCCATTTTTTTTGTAATGTGATACAAACTCTGCTAAGAAGATATGCTTAATAGGAGATGGACGCTGGAGGTAATAATCAATAATAGAGTGACATAGCACGTCCTCTAAATTCTCAAGTTCTTTTTCTAGCAAAGACGATGGTTTAAGCACAAATGTGTGTTTCTCAAGTGGAGATGTGTTTATGAAGACACATTTCCTTGAACTACAATTGAGGGGCAGGGAAAGCGCAATGTGGACTTCTTGTTGAGCATACATTTGTTGAATATTAAGTAAAGTATTTCCAAGAATACATTTCATTTTTATAACATCAATATGAATTCTTTCATGTTCTTTGAGTATTCTTCTGAATGAACTTGTCATAGATTTTTCAACCTTTGTCATATACGAGGTACAATAGGATGTCACAACATATGCATTGAGGACAACTGCACATCTGTATTTGCACTCCACATAACTTGAATTTCCTTGGAGAAACTACTGTTCCAAATATGGGAAAATTTTTGTTTAAGAAAAAATGTTGGTTGTTTAAGTGTACATTGTATGGCTTGGATGTACTCATCTTGGCGCAAAGTTGCAACCCTCACGGTCCAACCCGCTCTGACCAGGACCTTCTTCGTCTCAGGCCAAAGAGTCAAAGGCTCTTGCAAATCCTCTTAGGAGTTCTCTCTACCCACAACTCTCCTTCAGTGATCTCCCCTTCGCTTCTTAGGAGATTGGGTTTCGCGGTATCGTGAAACTCGTTCACACAACCTCGTGCAACTCAAACCCCCGAACCCCGATGGGTCAACGGTCAAAACTTCCGCATGTCGGGGATTTCCCTATCGGGAAATCGGCACTTGCAATGCCGCGGTACACTTGCACCACAAACTTCGAATCCTGAACATCGAGATAGTGACAACTGTCCTCCACTAAATTTCATGGTCCCACAATGCCACGTCGCCGTCAGGATTTCGCGGATTGCGAATCTACGATGCAAGTTTTCCTTGATGTTGGAAACCCTGAACGCCGAACCCTGATCTCTCGGGATCTCACGCCACCTGTCCTGTGGAGATCAATGGCTCCGAATAAGTCAGGAAATCGCGACTCACGATTTCAACGAGTCTATGCCTCACCTCGACAAACGTCAAATGTCAATATGCGATGTCTCTTGATTCCCTGCCTTGAAGATCTCCTCCGCTTCAAAAATCTTCCTGTTCGGATCTCTCCTGGATTTGTTCTCACCGTAACGGAAAGGAACTATCCCTCCTGAGCTTCATTCCTTCTATTTCTCCAAACTGAAGGTTGGCGCACTCCTTGCGCTCGACGTCCAATCACTTCTCTAAGCGTTGGGCCTTCTGGACTCTGTGCACTTCCGGCAACAGTAATCCCTGCCTTCCTTTTCTCAGACTTCCCACTGAGACTCCAACCTCGGCGTGCACTTCTCCTGTACGACTCTGATAACCCAATTCAACTTCTGGGCAGATGAGAATAAGAGTTCAACTGTCTGGCCTCATCAACGCACTCCATGTGGATGAATTCAACTGCACTCTATGCAGGAATCTCCTGGCTCAGACAGAGAAACAATTGAAACTCATTCTCCTCTCTCTCACAGATTTCAAATCAACTGTGAAATCACATACACAACATATCAAAGCAAATGCATGACATAAAGCAAACATACATGAGCATAATATCAACACAGAGAAACCACACAAACCATGAAAGTGAATCAAAGACTTCCTTCTATTAATTCAATCTATACATGGGTGTTCTTCATCAGTTCTCTACTCTGCTCTTCTCTTCTAAATGCTTGATCATTGCTCCTTTTACAATGTACAAAGGAGGGTGCCTATATTCCGTTTTCCCTCTCGAAATCTGAAGCTATCAAATCTACAATAAATTCCTATCTAACAGCATTAAAAATAATAAATGCTTTCCTATCTACTTAGGACGAGAGCTTAAAGGCTCAAGGTCCATTTACAATATACAAAGTGCGCTTCATCACATCAATACATTAATGCCTTGCGCAACAGTTTCAAAGTGTTTCAAAATTTGGTGCTGGCGCTATCCAGCTGTCTTTTCTGCTCCACGTGCTGGCTCGCTTGATGAGTGAGCGATGCTCCTGCATCATACTCCTCGGCTCGAAAGATTTCATGGGCTCCTGTCCATGAGCTCCTGCACAGTCTACCCATGTTTCTGTATCACTACCTCAGTCTCCCAGCTGGCATCCTCCACTGGGTGATTCTTCCATTTCACCAGGTATTCAAAATACTTCTTCCTCCCGGTCTTCCTTCCCACTCGCTTGTCTAGTATGCACTCCATCTGAGGCTTCTGTGCAACTGGAAATTGTTTCTGCCGCTGGATCACTGGTTCCTCAATTCCAGTTCTTTCTTCTCCAGCCCTATAAGGGTATAAATCTGAAATATTGAATATCGGAGATATCCCGATGCCCTCCGGCAACTCAAGCTCATATGCATTCTCTCCAAACTTTTTCAGGACTCTGCATGGCCCAATTTTCTTCATCTTGAGCTTGTTATATGTTCCCCTTGGGAACCTTTCTTTCCTCAAGTGTGCCAGAACCATGTCACCAACTTCAAAGTGAAGTTGTCTCTTCCGTTGATCGACTCTGCGCTTATACTCTTGATTTTCATCCATCAGTCGCTGCTTCACCTTTGTGTGAAGTTCCTGCATCGCCTCAGCGAATCCTTCTGCACTCGCGCTGCTAGTTTCAACCTGTCCTAACTCCCTGAGTTCTGAAACTCCCCTCGGCTGTGTCCCATACAAAATTTGGAATGGGCTTCTTCCTGTACTCCGATTCACCGAATCGTTGTATGCGAACTCTGCCTGTGGTAATATCTGGTCCCAACTGTTGTGGTGCTCTGTCACCAAGCTTCTCAATAAATCTCCCAGACTCCTGTTCACCACTTTGGTCTGCCCATCTGTCTGTGGATGGTAAGCTGAGATAAATGCAAAATTAGTTCCCATCTTTCTCCATAGCATCCTACAAAAATGGCCTATTAACTTTGTATCCCTGTCCGAGACTATGCTTCTTGGCAATCGATGCAATCTAACCATTTCTTTGAAAAACAAGTTTGCGATGTGGGTTGCATCGCTGGTCTTCTGACACGGTATGAAATGTGCCATTTTCGAAAACCTGTCCACCACCACAAAGATGGAATCAACTCCTCTTTGCATCCTTGGCAAACCCAAAACGAAATCCATGCTAATGGCTTCCCATGGCCTTTCGGGTATGGGCAATGGCTGATATAACCCAACATTCTACTTTCGGCCCTTTGAATGTTGACATATCCTGCATCTGTCAACAAACCGTTTGACATTGGTGCGCATCCCTGGCCAAAAATACGATTCGCTCAGCTTCGCGAATGTTTTTTCATGTCCAAAGTGACCTGCCAATCCGCCACTGTGTTTTTCCTTCATCAAATTCTCCCTCGTGGAGAAATTCGGAATGCACAGTTGATTGCCCATGAATAGCAATCCTTCTTTGATCATATATTCCAGCCACGGACTCCGATCCCTACGAACTGGATTCTCAGCTGCTTCATATGCCTCTACAAAATCTGTATCACCTGCATACATGTCCTTAGGGTTTTCAAAACCCAAGGTTTTGACTCTGAACTCCTGCAGCAATAAACATTTCCTACTCAAAGTGTCAGCCACTTTGTTAGCAGTCCCTGAAATGTGTTTGATCACAAACGTGAAATTCTGCATGTACTCTACCCACTTTGCATGCTTCTGGTTCAACTTCTCCTATTGACTTACAAACTGCAATGCATGATTGTCGCTATACAAAACGAACTCCTTGGGTATCAAGTAATGCCTCCACTTCTTTAATGCCTGTATGATGGCATAGAACTCTTTATCATAGGTGGAGTATTTCAGTTTCACATCATCCAGCTTCTCGCTGTAATATGCAACATGTCTATCATCCTGACTCAAGACCCCTCCAACAACATATCCGCTGGAATCACACTTCACTTGGAAGGTTTTCTGAAAATCGAGCAACACCAACACTGGTTGCTCTGTGATCTTTCGCTTCAACAGATTGAAGCTCTTCTCAGCCTCTACTGTCCAATGAAAAACTTTGTGCCGCTTCTTCACTGTATCCATCATTGCTTCACTAATTCCACTAAAATTCCGAATGAACTTTCGGTAGAAACTAGCCAAACCATGAAAGCTCCTTACCTCAAAAACGTTCCTCGGTGATGGCCAACTCCTGATCACTTCCACCTTCTCAGGATCCATCTTCAATTCATTTGCCGAAATCACGAAACCCAAATAAATGAGTTATGTCTGCAAAAACGAGCACTTCTTCAAATTGATCAGCAGATTCTCCTGCTGTAGCTTCCTCATCACAATAGCTAAATGCCTCAAATGTTCAGCCTTCGTCTTGCTGAAAATCAATATGTCGTCCAGGTATACGACCACAAATTTACCGATGAATTCCCGCAGGACTTCATTCATCAGTCTCATGAATGTGCTCGACGCGTTTGTCAAGCCAAATGGCATGACTAGCCATTCGTACAAACTTTCGTTTGTTTTGAATGCTATCTTCCATTCATCTCCTTCTCTCATCCGGATCTGGTGATATCCGCTCTTGAGATCAATCTTCGAAAAATAATTTTCCCCACTCAGGCAATCCATCAGATCATCCATCCTCGGCAGTGGAAATCTATATCTGATGGTGATTTTATTAATCGCTCTGGAGTCTGTACACATTCTCCAACCTCCATCCTTCTTCGGACTTAGTACTGTCAAAACAGCACATGGACTCAGACTCTCTCTGACCAGTCCGTTGTCCAATAAATCCTGGACCTGGTTCTTGACCTCCTCATTCTCCTGAGGCATCAACCTGTAAGCTGCTTTATTCAGCAAACTTGCTCCAGGTATGAGGTCAATGTGGTGACTCGCAACCCTCACGGTCCAACCCGCTCTCACCAGGACCTTCTTCGTCTCAGGCCGAAGAGTCAAAGGCTCTTCCAACTCCTCTTGGGAGTTCTCTCTACCCACAACTCTCCTTCGACGATATCCCCTTCACTTCTCGAGAGATCGGGTTTCGCGGTATCATGAAACGCGTTCACACAACCTCGTGCAACTCAAACCCCCGAACCCCAATGGGTCAACGGTCAACACTTCCGCATGTCGGGGATTTCCTTATCGGGAAATCGGCACTTGTGATGCCGCGATACACTTGCACCACAAACTCCGAATCCCGAACTCCAAGACAGTGACACCTGTCCTCCACTAAATTTCTTGGTCCCACAATGCCACGTCGCCGTCGGGATTTCGCGGATCACGAATCTACGATGCAAGTTTTCCTTGATATTGGAAACCCCGAATGCCGAACCCTGATCTCTTGGGATCTCACGCCACCTATCCTTTGGAGATCAACGAGTCCGAATAACTCAAGAAATAGCGACTCGCGATTTCAACGAGTCTGCGCCTCACCTCGACAAACGCCGAATGCCGATATGCGATGGCTCTTGATTCCCTGCCTTGAAGATCTCCTCCGCTTCAAAACTCTTCCTGTTCGGATCTCTCCTGGATTTTTTCTCACCGTAACGGAAAGGAACTATCCCTCCTGAGCTTGATTCCTTCTATTTCTCCAAACTGAAGGTTGGCGCACTCCTTGCGCTCGACGTCCAATCACTTCTCTAAGCGTTGGGTCTTCTGGACTCTGTGCACTTCCGGCAACAGTAATCCCTGCCTTCCTTTTCTCAGACTTCCCACTGAGACTCCAACCTTGGCCTGCACTTCTCCTGCACGACTCTGATAACCCAATTCAACTTCTGGGCAGATGAGAATAAGAGTTCAACTGTCTAGCCTCATCAACGCACTCCATGCGGATGAATTCAACTACACTCTATGCAGGAATCTCGTGGCTCAGACAGAGAAACAATTGAAACTCATTCTCCTCTCTCTCATAGATTTCAAATCAACTGTGAAATCACATACACAGCATATCAAAGAAAATGCATGACAGAAAGCAAACATAAATGAGCATAATATCAACACAGAGAAACCACACAAACCATGAAAGTGAATCAAAGACTTCCTTCTATTAATTCAATCTGTACATGGGTGTTCTTCATCAGTTCTCTGCTCTGCTCTTCTCTTCTGAATGCTTGATCATTGCTCCTTTTACAATGTACAAAGGAGGGTGCCTATATTCCGTTTGCCCTCTCGAAATCTGAAGCTATCAAATCTACAATAAATTCCTATCTAACAGCATTAAAACTAATAAATGATTTCCTATCTACTTAGGACGAGAGCTTAAAGGATCAAGGTCCATTTACAATATACAAAGTGCGCTTCATCACATCAATACATTAATGTCTTACGCAATAGTTTCAAAGTGATTCAAAATTTGGTGTTGGCGCTATCCAGCTGTCTTTTCTGCTCCACGCACTGGCTCGCTTGATGAGTGAGCGATGCTCCTGCATCACATCTTCTGTTAGATTTAGCTTTGTCAAGAATTCGTCGAAGCTCATTAACTCATCAAAGTCTCGTTGTTCTATAAATGCGAACAAGGATTTATATTTATCAATGAGAAAATTGTCATCTAAACTAAGTGGCTCTATGATTCTTGTTGTTCTCATTGGCGACACATGGAAGTTGTATTTGTAATGTGATTTTTTTTCATTTTTTACAGGTTTTTGTATGATAATATCTATGAACTTTGGCAAGTTCTATATCCAAATGATCTATGTTGCATGTTATGTATTTTTCCACAAACTGCTCGATCTGTGAGTTGTTTTTAGTTCCATAGCCCGGTGCACCCTCTATCCACAACAGTGTGTGGTCATGCTCAGTCCCCCTATTCTGGAACTCAGTCACAAAATAATAGTCTGATATTTTTCCAAAAAATGTATCATCATGGAATATCAATTGTCTCAAATCATTTATTCTATGTCTTTTGTAGCAAGTACATGTCACTGTGTCTTTTCTTATGAGATAGTCAATGTCATCATTATCCAGTGTATCGGTTTGGTTTTTTTGTTTCCTGTTCTTATGCAATTCAGACATTGTAGCCACCAACGGATTCCAGCGATGCTCTGCACTTGTAAATGTGATGAAAAATGTTGGTGGTCCCAATTGTCGGATCATTGAAAAATATTTTTCTTGTTTTGTTGCAAACAGTTAGGAGAGATACGAATGTTTTTGAAATCTATGTATCCAATATTAGATTTCAGTATTTTTTCTATGTTTTCTTTGTACTTGACATCTTTGGCCAAAAAATTATTCCTTTTAGTTGGCCTTTTCTTATTCGCACCCACATGCAAGACAACACTTGCTCAATTAATATGCGCATTGTTTTGAAAAAAAAAATTGTTATGTGACAGGACAAGTCACCGCTTGAATGTAGCATCTCCCATCGAACTATGTTATGGTAACTGAATCACTTTTTAATGTCACTAGGTCATGGATCTCCATAGAACAGTGTTGGAAAGTTCATTTCCTCAGCGAAGTTGTCCTTAAATATTCCAAGTGGACGTTTCCCCTCAGTAGGTGCAATTTCGACAATCTTGTCTTGCAAGTCACGAGTGCACTATGAGTCAGTGAATCCATGTATCAATATTTCAGTAGGTTTTTCATTCTCCTATTCATCACTTGTATCAAATTCACTAGTAGTTTCAAGAGTCTGTGAAGAGTTGTCATCCCCCTCTCCAAGAACATTGTTCTAGTTCTCATTTATACAAATGTTATGTTCTTTGTACATGGCCCCAGAACATAATTCTTTTAATGCTTTCATGACAACATGCACACACACTTTACCTGTTTGGTATGCATTCTTGTATTGCAAGCGTATTTTGAGAGCCACAACAATTGTCATTTTATCACTAATGAATTGTGGCAAGGATTTTGCACAACATCCAATTGGACAGGGACATTAATAATTGATCCTGTTAAGCCCATTTGGGGTCATTTATAGCCCCATGGTCTGATTTGTGAAAATGAAATTCCCAGAGACACAAGTCTCTCTTCAATTTTTGTAAGTGCACTTACATTTGGTAGCATTGTATTACATCTTATTTGGTCAGGTGTTGCAAAGAGTGGTAGTTTTCCATTTTCAAGAGACCGTTTTCATGGAAGACAAATATTGCCACATGAAAATGTTTTATCATTTAGTGTCAATTGGAGGTATTCTGCTTCCAAATCAAGTGTGAAAGACTTAGTGTTTTTTGCAAAATTCAATTGATCACAAATTGCACATGCAATGGAAGGAGTCTCTTTGATTTGTTTCATATAGATCTGTTTTGCATATTTCTTCCGTAGGGAAGTATGTGTAGAAAGTGTTTGCTTGTTTTCATTGGTAGTAGTGCATGGTGTTGGCTCTAGCCAACGAAATGTGATTTTTTCCTCTTGGTCAGTGCCATGAACATTGTGGGATATGTTATCGTACCTATTTCTCTCACTTATTTGTTTTTTCAAGATGTGGTAGGTTAACTTATGCTTGCCATTGGAAACTAGTTTCACTTGTTTACACACCATGTTAGAGGTGGAATCGACATTTTTTATGAGCATTACATCCTCACCGTCTCAATGATGAAAAATGTTATGTTCTTTTTCATTCAACATGTGATGTTTGTGCTCAGTAGAAAAAGAAAAAAAGTGATTTTGTTGTTCACGAACAAATTTTTTTAGGCTGTGATTTGTCAATTGTTTTCTAGAAGGACGAGTAGTAATGTATTTTTTCTCTCACGTATGACATTTTTGGAGTTGTTATAAGTTAGTCTACCTTTTTTGTTCAAGTTATGGATGAAATCATTACAACTGGGATGAGTTTCATTCTAATTAAATAGAATGCCACGCTTATGCAGATTCGATGTGGTTTGGGTGGCATTGACACTAGACCCTAAACTGGTAGTATTTCCTATACCACCAATGTATTTTTTTCTCTCACGTATGACCTTTTTCAAGTTGTGATAAATTAGTATACGTTTTTTGTTTAATCCTTGTATGACCTCATCACAACTGGGATGAGTTTCATTCTCATTAAATAACATGCGACGTGTATGAAGATTCTATGTGGTTTGGGTGGCATGGACAGTGGACCCTGAAATAGTAGTATTTCTCATCAAAGGTTGATAATGGATATGTGGCGTATCTATTTTCAATGAGATGATGTCAATTGTTCAATCACAGTTTGAATCAATATAGCAAGAATGGATAGTGCCATCCGACAAGGCTGACCAAACTTGGATATTTACTTTGAATATGATAGATATCCATTGCAAACAGAATCTACCACCCTCTACATTTCCTTGCCATGTTTACAAGGTATTGTTGCCAACTTCCAATTGTCAACATATTTTCTAGGAGATATGGAGAAAGGTGTTGATGCAAGCAGCTAAAATCCTTCTCGTTGTCGCCTATAATTTCATTGAAAAATTATTGTATAGTGTAAATCCAAAATGACTGCACATCGAACTCTATTTCTACAAAATAGCAAATTGCATTGAAAAGACTATCTCTACAACTAGATGCAACAATTGTCTATATCTGCGAGCCATGGTAGTGTATATGATGCATAATTCATTTCCATTGTGATTCAAGGTCTTTGAAAATGAGGGACAAGTAAATATGAGGTCCTTCAATATTGCATATGGATAATTTTCTATAGATTAATGGTTTATAATGACCACTGATAGGATTGGCATCATGGAACAAGATGCAATATGGATCACTAGATGCAATTTTGTTGATTAGTAGATATCTTGTTTTTCTTGTCAATGGCCATATTCCAATTGATATATTCAACCACTTAGAAAACCACCTTATACAAAATGTATCTCCCAAAAGTCCCCTCTCATGTGCAGACAAAATTGTAGATGCATACAACCAAATCTTTGAGAAAAACGTAGTGACATCATGTATTCCATGCAACTGCCAAAGAAAATCAGATGCCAATTCATATTGATACAAATCCAATTCCTTGGCGTCTCCATTTTTTAATCATACCAAGAAATAATCTATCAATCAATTCTGCAGGTCATTCGAGGAATAACATAAATGCCATAGAACCTGAAATGCATCGAAAAGGCAATCTCCTATAGTATACGAGAATGCATTCAATCTAAAAATCCCATTGCTATGCAATACTTGGTCAATGATGCCATGTACAATGGAGTCTGTATCTATTTCATAGGACTCAACATCTATTACTTGTTTCATCTCTTAAGATGTGATTTTCAAGATGTTTCTTAACTATATTAAGTTTATATGCAAACAGAGAAAAAAAGAGGAAAAAAAAAAATAGAAAACTATAAGTGCAGAATTGCATACCAATTTTTATATGTATCCTTCAACCTTATTCTTGTCAAGTTCAATCCCCCTAGTCACTACAACATATGACAAGAAAAAAAATGTACAGTGAACAGTGAACCAAACAGAAGAGACAACGCAAATGAAATAACACTATAACGTTTCTGAGCACAAAGACCGAGTATTGAAGGTATATCATTTTTTAACCTATTCCAGACGTGCATCCTACAAGATCTTTAGTGGTAGAAGATTCTTTGCAATACATAAATTTCAGCATAAAGGCAACAGGTGGACGATGGTTTTGATTCAGAGAATAAAAGCATGTCCTCTCATAAGACCCTGGCAGATGCTTGCCCCTTGTGCAACTCTGAATTTGTTTTCTAGACCCCTTTGCATTGTTATTTTAAAAAATGATATGGCACGATATCCAGGACGTGGAAGTTGGCATATGTGATTGGAAGGGAACAACTTGGAAAAAATGCACGAAACACATGGTTTCCGAGAACAAAAAATAAGAGGAGAACATTTTGTTTTATTTTTTATATTTATTTGTATCTGCGACATATGTGGGTTATGTGTCCAACATAGACATTCAAAGAGGAACAAGACATTTGGAAGGCAACAAACTGGAAAAAATGCACCAAACATATGGTTTCTAAGAACAAAAAATATGAGGAGAACGTTGGGAAAAATGCACCAAACGTATGGTTTTCAGGAGCAGGAAAAATGAGGAGTTTTATTTTTTATATGTCACTATGGTTGTGACAAAGGCGGGTTATGTATATAACATTGACGTTCAATAAAAAGGAAAATATTTTGGTCGTAGCAACCACACAAAAAGATGTTTTGGAACAAGATTTTGAGCCAAGGATTCCTAGTATTGAAAATTCTTGCTTGCAAGCTGCAAATAGCAAGCAACAAACAAGGAAAAAAAATGAAACCATAGCACAAACAATTACCTATGAATGAGGGATGACAGAAGCGTAGCTATGAACCCTGCAAACTACAACAAAATGTCCAAGTACAGATGCAGGACCCCAACCTTGCAAAGTTGAAGAACACAAAAATAGTGAACAAGAATGAAGCGGTCCAACTGTAGTTGGAAGACCTCAACTTTTCAAAGTTGAATAAAGCAACAACAAGAAGCATCGAATGAACCAACGAACAAGCATGAACCAATGAACTAGTAATGCCGACGAAGAACAATATTTCCCAAATTCACTACAGACAACATTGTATCAAAAAATCGGAGGAAATTTTATTGTAACACGCCTGTAGAGTAAACATTTAAGGTTGCAAGGCCTATTAGGTAAACACTTAAGGCTGTCAGAACCATCGAAGGGCATCGTGATGTGCAAACATTTAAGAAAGTATGCAGTGTGGCAGGCATGTTTACGTATGCAATAATGAAAATACCTCTCCAAGTATGAAACAATAAAGAAAAATCAAACATAATAATAATAATAATAAATATAAAATATTAATAATATGAATAGTACAAATTCAAAAACACCATAGATGATAAAAAATTTGGATATTCCAACATATAAATCATTGGGAATAGTGAACCTGGAAATAAGACCTCAAATATATTATCCAATGAGATCATGATATATATGGGTTTTTTTATTATATAAAAATTAATGTTTTTAGTTCTGTAGTTCGAACAATAAAAATCATGCAAAAATTTGTAGTCAAACCACAAACTAATATAAAGTCAATGAATTATCGATCACGATATACTTTGGATATGTAAACATTTCAGTATCAATAGTACAAATTCAAAAATACCGTAGATGATAAAAACTTTGGATATGCTAACATATAAATCATTGGGAATAGCGAAGCTGGCAATAAGACCTCAAGTCTATTATCTAATGAGATCATGACATATATGGGTTTTTTAATTATATAAAAAGTATTTTTTTAGTTCTATAATTCGAACAATATAAATTATGCCAAAAAATTGTAGTTAAACGACAAACTAATATAAAGTCAACGAATTATCGATCGCTATAGTCCCTCTACGCCTTCAACAGGGACTAATAATGCACTAAAACATTTTTCAATATATTATTAAACATTAATTAGATTAAAAAATAATGAATCATATTATGGTCCACATTGAAATATTCTTTTGTTTTTTTTTTATGTGTGTGATGTAATCGAAACTAAAATTGTTTCATGGTTAAATGTTTTTTGGGTATATATTAAGTAATTGAAAAAAGAAAAGAAAAAACCTATAATTAAAATATGTTTGTGGCATAATTCCTTTTGTGGATTTGTTAGGTCACATTATATATAGGTTATTTCTGCAAAATATTACTAATCGGTTTTATAAAAAAATATTGAAGTCATGGTATTTACTTCACTAAAGATTGGGTGATTGGGTATCTATGCCAAGTGACTGAACCATTGGCTATGGTGGTGTGTTCTTGATCGATCTATTGATCGTGAAAATATCCTTTCCAAATCAAGTGGATGTCAGACCATGGCAACACAACATTGGATGTGCATAAAGAGTACACTTCCCAAAAGAATAGTCCAAACTCATCTTAATAAAGAGATGGCCTACCCATTAGAGAATCTTATGCCAATGAGGTTGACGTAGATGATGAAATAGATGCCGATGTAAATGATAATGCTGATGAAAAATAAAATCATATAT
>SNQJ01S0171246.1:25238-36855 GCA_010110895.2 Picea sitchensis | reverse complement strand
TGTTCTCCCTTGAAGAAACCTTCGAGGTACATAGTGTAGAAGAGATTGATCATGGCTTGGGTATATTGAGGAGGTTAGTTGTTGAGGTAAATTCACATTCCATAGCTTGGGTTTGTTGTAACTTAGCTTATGTTTATCTCTTCGAGTACCTTATCCCATGCCTTGTAAATTCTTAGAGGTGTCTTTCAATTTTGATAGTAGTTGAAAGGAATCTTAGAGACAATTCTTTAATCAGAGTTTGTTTCTTTGTGTCCTATGGTGATAATTTGGTGGTGCAAGGGTGGTGTTTACTGTTGGTAGTGGAATTTAGTGTAAAAATATAGAATTGGAGAATTTTTGGGAATTTTCAATGCACATTGGATAGTATGGTGAGCCAACACCACCTAGGCCAATGCCGCATTTGTGAGGTTGTTGATATTTGTTGTATTTTTTAATGTCAAGAGGCCCTAATTACAGACAATAGGACATCTATATTTACATATATAGGAAAAATTCACAACTAAGAGGAAAATCTTAATAATGGGATGGGCAGTAATAAAGGAAACGTTTCTACAACAAAAGAAGAAAACAAATCATTTAAAGGTTGAACATAGTGCTTTGTGTTGTAAGGTATCAAGTTTTACCAGGGACCCTCATTCAACGACATCCAACTACAAAACATCCATTGGTTTAGAAGTGAAGGAGAACATTAAGGGGGAGAAAATTTATTAAATCCCCAAACAGTGCCCAAACATTAAGGAGGAGACTTCTATCACACCTAAACAGTGCCACAAATCATACTACAAAATTTAGCTTCTTCACAATCTATTCAAAAGGTGAACAAAAGGACACTGCAACCACTACAGCCTCGTCCCATGCACCTTCTATCCAACGGAAGAAAGTCAACAAGGTTGCAACAAAGCACAAGGATTCCTTTTGCACACATTCATATCATGTATCCAAATTGGTTAAAAATGTCCAACCATTCCATCCACAAGTTCGTGACAACCTTCAACAAACTAAGCAATGCAAATTCTCCAGCAAGGCAAGCATCTCACCAAGATTCATATTCAACAAATGCTTCCCCCCCTACCCCAGGAACTCAACGCAATGGAGACCATTTCTTCCCAAGGAAGGAGGATTGATCCAAGTGGATATTGGTGGCCATCGACCTATTCCACTAGCTCAAAAAATAGTTTTCCACCTTGGTAGTTTTTTGGCAGTTTTTCGGGTTCCAAACTTCCGGGGTTGTTTTGAGGCCCTAAACAACTTTTTTTGGTGATTTGGGGCCTAATAGACTACTAAAGGAACAATCCTGGTCTAGTAAAAAACCGTTCTTCTTGGTTATACCTTTCCAACGATGTATCAAGCGCCCCAAACGAAGATCGTATGAAAAAGTTACGTCATCGGGAAGTTGACATATCAACTACCCCCATCGGGGCCCGCAAACCTTTTGGATTTTCATCTTCCGGGGTTATGGTTTTGGATTTTACTTATGTTAAAAAGTCCTTTGGAGCCTCATTGTAACAATCATGTTCTTGTGAATGCGAGTTGCTGTCATATCTCTTCTCAGAGATATGCTGCCACCATTCTAGCGAGTCTTTCACTCTTTATTTTTTATAGTCTTTGTACATTTTTCGCTCATTAATAGAAATTGTGTATCACTATATCTCTATGTTTATGGTTGCATCTACGATATATTTTTGTTATATTATTGGATATATGATACATATCTATACATTTCTTTATTATATCTCCGCTCTCATTTTCATGCCGAAAATAATCCGGATCATGAATACATCATCGAATTCAAAAATTGATTCCATAAATAAATTTGTTCTTTAAAATGTGGAGGCATTATGAAGAGAAGATTGGGACAATTACAATAAATAATTCAGATGGTTGAATGGTGGAAATATGCCTTATCATGATAATTTTAAAAAAATACCAATGATCTGTCCAAACAGTTGGGCGGATGGTCAAATCAAAGATAAATGTGGTACATTTAATCATTACTGACATGGTGAAGAGGTTACATTAAACATAGGGATATGATGCAATAGTTATGTATAATATATATGTCATTGTATTTTGTTCACATTTTTATTGGTTCATTTGTTCCCATATATATGGGAATATGGACGTTGTTTTCACATTGAGGATGTTGATGATGGACGTGTCACACTTGAATATGGAGTAGAGGTCGAGTTTAACCAATCTAGTTGTTCTAGTCACCCTGATCAAAACCTAATAGAGGGGAATTTATATTAGGTCAGGAAAATACAAGAGATCATGCAAGTGGACTTATTATCTGTCCAACATGTTAGTTTTAGGTTCAAGTGGTGGGATACCTTAGACCAGAGTAAGGTAAAGGAAGATCCTAGTAGTAGGATAGTATGTATTAACTCCAAAAATATGTGGGATGAAAAAAATGAGCCATATATTTTCCTAAAACATTACAATCAAGCATTTTTTTTGCTTGAATGTGTTGGATTGAGATTGGTGATTTGTACTAAGACACGATCCAAGATTAAAACATGTTTTTGAGATTGCCAATTTGTTATCATGCCAAATGAGTAATATAATCACGGTGATGGAAATGAAGAGTGATATGTATATGTTTTATTTCAATATTTATGTTAACATTGCTGTGAATATAGCAAAAAATTTGAGAGTTTTCCACTAAGATTATCTAAATATTCCCCTAATATTTCCTTAAGAAAATGGACAAAAATAATGCTTTTTTATCATTAGTTATTTTAAAACAACTTATTTTTTCAAATTAATTGAATTTTTTAATAATTTTTGTTAATAATTTTTTTAATAATCAAATTATTGGTAATTATATGCATTTTTAAAAATTTGTATTTTTTATATTTTAAGAATCTTCACCAAAAACAAATTTAAAAATGATGTTTTTTAGCAATGGTTTGTTGTAATGTTTGGTTTTAATAATGGCCAATTTTTTAATAATGGTTTGAATTTTCTTGTAATTTCCATTAGATCTTCATGAGGAACTACATATAGAGACAAATTTTTAATAATGGTTTGTAGTTTGTTGTAATGTCCATTAGATCTTTATGAGGAACTACATATAGAGATTGTTTGTTATTGTTTTTTTTAATTAGAGGTTCAAACTTTGCAATTGCTTTGGTTTAAGTCCCTTGGACAGTCTTGATATGATGTGGAAACTACCACATGGAGGGTCATACCTTACAATGTATCCAGGGTTCTCATGTCGCATCTAGAAGTGACTACCATGCTGAAATACCCTAATTAACACGAACAACCAATATGTTGGCACTTGGACTTGAACTTGAGACCTATCGAAACCCCAAAATATTAAAGGAGGGTGGCAATTGCCAATTCACCTATAGGTCTAAGCCCTACATATAGAACTTAAATCTAGGTTCATCATCAATATGATAAAAAATTGAAGAAAAGAGAATTGATGATCATCAATTCATACTGCTAATATCATTGTGAAAGTTGTGGATACAAAGTGACTAAGGTTGTTGCAGATATTGGTCGACTATTCTATCACGAGCGCAAATTAGTTAGTATTCATGTTATTTATGTAATTTTTATTATAATGAAATTTATTATTGGTACAAAATTTATAATTATAATTTTATAATACCTAATACTTTTGTTTATCTTATTATATTATATTTTATGTTAATACTTTTGTTTATCTAATTATATTAGACTTTATGTTATGTTAAAATACCACTTGTAACTTATTACTATATTTAAAATTATTTTGATAATGTCTCTTATGTTATATTTATAGGCTAACGTATAAATTGTAAGGTAATTTATTAAAAGATTACTTATTATTATTAAAGTAATGTTATTTATTATTAGACTTAAAAAATGCTAACTTACTACCTGGCCGATTGATTTATTTATTTAACAAGAATAGTTATTTTTTGTACTAGAAAGGTGCTACAGCTTCGTTGGTTAGCATAATAATACAAAAAAGAGAAATATCTCACAATCTATTGCTCAAAAAAAGTCCAAAATCTTGTAGGCTAACTATGATAAAGACAATACTATCCTTTGCAAAAGATGTCCCAAAAATTCTAGTATAGAGCCTGAAAGAGACACCTATAAAAGGACCAACTTTTAAAAACATGAGAAAACCTTAAATTATTTAAAGACATGCTTACTTGAAGCTTATTCTTGTTCCATTGGAGAAGATTGGGGGTCATAGTACATGCCATCATGATATATTTCTATTTGGGAATTTAATAAATTGTCTCCTCCTTATTGTTCTCCTTCACTTCTAAACCAATGGATGTTTTGTAGTTGGATGTCGTTGAATGAGGGTCCCTAGTAAAAATTGATACCTTACAACACAAAGCACTATGTTCAATCTTTAAATCATTTGTTTTCTTCTTTTGTTGGAGAAAAGTTTCCTTTATTACTTCCCATCCCATTATTAAGATTTTCCTCTTAGTTGTGTATTTTTCCTGTAGATGTAAATATGGATGTCCTATTGTCTATAATTAGGGCCTCTTGACATTAAACAACACAACAAATATCAACAACCTCACAAATGTGGCTTTGGCCTAGGTGGTGTTGGCTCACCATACTATCCAATGTGCATTGAAAATTCCCCAAAATTCTCCAATTCTAGATTTTTACGCTAAATTCCACTACCAACACTAAACACCACCCTTGCACCACCAAATTATCACCATGGGACACAACGAAACAAACTCTAATTAAAGAATTGTCTCTAAGATTCCTTTCAGCTGCTATGAAAATTGAAAGACACCTCCAAGAATTTACAAGGCATGGGATAAGGTACTCGAAGAGATAAACCTAAGCTAAGTTACAACAGAACCAAGCTATGGAATGTGAATTTACCTCAACAACTAACCTCCTCAATATACCCAAGCCATGATCAATCTCTTCTACACTATGTACCTCAAAGGTTTCTTCAAGGGAGAACAGGGAAATGCAAGTGAGCCAACCATCCATACCAACTTTCTCCATTATCCCACCTTCACCCAACATCAAATTAAAACCAAATTGAAAGATTTGATCCCTTATTTACAATTGAAGTGTGTGGAAGTATAGTTATTATGGTGAACCTCCACTTCTGTCCTCCCTTAATAAATTTGAGTTTGCCACTTAGGTGTCATGCAACACTTTGGAAAATTCATAAATAATTGATTAAGGAATTGGGGAGATGGAAGCCCCACCTTTTTCCCTGAATGTTCCACATTCCAAGTGGAAATCTTCATTGGCCAAGTGGTAATCATGTTGATTCCTTTCTCTTAGGATGCAAAAAAACTCTATTAATGCAAAGCGATGAACCTCTTGCTAGATTCGTCGTTCAATGAACCTTGCTAGATTTCCATTAGGTGAAGTGGAGAAATACATGAGTTTGATAATTATTGTTGATTCCTCAATTACAATTAGCTCATTGATACACCTTGGGTTAAGAAGTTTTAACCGTTGTTATAATGCAAGCACCTCAATCTAATTTTTTGTAACTCAACCTGTTGTTCCTGAGATTACACTTAAGGCTCAAAGAGTAATGTCAAGGCACCAGGAATGTAAAGGGATGTTTTTTAAAGATGATTTTTCTTCCGACAGTTATATGAGCATAAATCCTCAAATGAAAATAATGACAGAACATAACAGAGGCTGTATTTTGTCATTTGAGTCAATTTATAAAATCAAATGAGATGAGAGAAAATGATAGAACTCACCCTTGAAAGGATATAAGATACAATTATCCAAATAGCTTACAGGTCTTGTATTTACTCACAACAAACAAAGTGGAAAAACTGCTTGCTTATCAAACAATTGTTTTAACTATGACTACAGTAGTAGTAATACTAAATTGCAATCACTCACTCGTCAATGAATGACATAAAGAAATGCTAGAGTAATGAAATACAGGAGAGACACATAACTCAAACTGCACAAAGGTTGAAATATCAGTCTGCACTTGTATTAATTCTCACAAAAGGATATTTTCTCAGTTACATTCGGCAAGAAGTAGCCTCTGTTTAATCTTTGAAATATGTATTTATACAAAAGATTATCAACCCTAAGAGGTTGGAATTCTCCTTATCTCTAAAATAGTACAAATTACAAAATTTGAAATTTGAAATGCTTCACTTGCAAATTTTTGTCTCTTTGCCTGCTAGCAGAGATGTTTCTTCTTCACGCACTCCATCTCAGAAAACAGTTGGTTTTGATCATGACCTGTGCATCGGTTTTTCCCAGACGTGTTGTATTTCCCTTGCTCAACACACTGAACGAATATTCCCACAAGTTGCACCACCAGCCTCGAGGGCTCTGTTGCATCATTTGCCGCAAAGGTATAAACATTCCTTTCTATATGGGGCAATTTAACTTCCACCCTCCTAGCTTTTAGAGATATATATTGTAGTCTTAAGATATGGTTGACTATCCATTTATTTATCAGAGTAAGGTCAACCTGTTTCAATTGTAAAATTTTGGCTCAGGCTTCTTCCATACTTGCCTTGAAATCAAATTAATTTTTTTCCATATCAATCTGTCCCAGGGCTTCAGAGATATTATCTCTTCCCACATACAATGAATCTTTGTTAAGAGCATAGAATGCTTCTTCACAACCCTTTTTCACCTCCCTGGCCAATATTTTACCTTCAACTATATTAGCCTCTCAGGTCTTAAGTATTATATATCCTCGGGTTTGTTCTGAGAGGGACAACCTAGCGACCCTGGCAACTTCCTCTGTTGTTGCTGATAGGACAACTTCCTGGAATGTAACTCTAGCTGCAGTGGCCTCCTTCTATTTTATGCAAATATTATCTAAAGAGCGTTCTGCTAATCGATAATAGTCTTGAATTCCTTCTATTTTAGTCAAAAGGTATTTCTAGGTTGATCCCATCTTCTTGTGTACCTCTAAATCTTGGGCTTGGAAATATGATATATCTACTGTTGCTTTTTCGGTCAAGCTTATTTTCACCTGCAACTGTCTGACCAATTCCCTGCTTGCCTGTGAATTTCTCTGCATATCATGAAGGCTGATCTTGAGCTGTTGAATTTACTGCCTTTCATGGGCTCTAATATTCTCAAAGCCTTTAGTCATCTCACTCCTGACTCCCTTCTCTACAGTCTTTATTTTTTCCTGCAAATGGCTCACCATCAGATCCCTCTGCTTCAACTTTTCCTTCAGGTTACCCACTGAAAACTGGTTTGTAGGGGCAAAGGCTCCTAGTGAATCTGCCATGTCTGTAGCAAAATTTGTTTCTTCTTGGGCCTATCCATCATACAGTACTCTATGCTTCTTGACAGACACACCCTCCCTCTAGTGTATTTCTCTTTTTACTACATCCTTTCTCTTCTTGCTGAAGAAGATGATGGAAGGGGGCATCTCTTCTACCGAAATAGACGTGAGATATTCTATGGGTACCACCTCGGCGCTAGGGTTCCCTCTACTGGACTGTATTGGAATGATAGATTGAATGGGGCTGCTGATATCAGTGGATGGTTGTTGCCTGGTTGCATCAGTAATTGATTTACCTAGTGTGAATGGTGGTTGTTCCTCTCCCTTTTTTATCGAGGCTTCATCCTAAGATTTAGCTTGATCACTTTCTGGATTTTTCAATGCAGTGTCCTCCACATGAAATGAAACCTCAGTTTTCTCCATATGTTCTTGAGCATCTTGTCTGTTGGAGCTCTCTATTTCTGCACTTTGGGTCTCAATTCTTTGTGCAGCCAGAGGCGTCAGGGTTTCTCCCTGCAATACTTTGGGAAGGCTATTTCTTCGATGCTTCTAGAAGTTATAAAACTCAACCAATTTATCTGGAGCCATAGCTTGAACTCGACTCAAGACCTCCTCATAGGACCTTTCTCCTTGGAATATTTTGTCCTGAGGAGAATATTCATGTTCATATCTTTTCAAATTGCATAGGGCCATGTGATTACCTACGACCTTCTGCAGATCGTTCTTCTTGAATTCGATATTGACCAGCTTGATTTATTCTAGGGCCACGACCTCTTCTTTCGAATGGCCAAAATCCAGTAGAGAAAACATACCAATATGCACGGGAAAGGCGGGCCATACCCTTTTCTGTACCACTTTCAACTCCTTACTAATTCCCCCATGCACAGTTTGATGTGCTACTTCACAACACACCAATCGATCTGGTAAAAATTCAGGCAGATTGTGTGGAGGAACCGAACAACCGAAAATTCTAATATAGGAGAAATTCTCTTTGATGTACCAGTCTTCTATCTTTCCCAGATTAGTCACTATTTTATCAGAAATCCTGGGATGTTGGCAACCATATATAGCGGTATGCATCGACACCATCACCTAGTTGCATATTTAGTAGAATAAATCTTTCGCTTTGTCCTCCCAAAGTTTTGAATGATAAACATGTATGGGCTCAACTAGTTGGAGTCCAGTTCCAACCCATTAGAGGAAAAGGTGTCATAAAATAGACGACATCCATGATGTAAGTTGACATGAAANGAAAATTCTAATATAGGAGAAATTCTCTTTGATGTACCAGTCTTCTATCTTTCCCAGATTAGTCACTATTTTATCAGAACTCCTGGGATGTTGGCAACCATATATAGCGGTATGCATCGACACCATCACCTAGTTGCATATTTCGTAGAATAAATCTTTCGCTTTGTCCTCCCAAAGTTTTGAATGATAAACATGTATGGGCTCAACTAGTTGGAGTCCAGTTCCAACCCATTAGAGGAAAAGGTGTCATAAAATAGACGACATCCATGATGTAAGTTGACATGAAAAATGGGGCAGGTTTCCCCTTGGCTTTCAGTGACTGATATTCTATAATATCCCTAACCAAATTTTCTGACAACATCTTGGCCCAATCAAAAGAATACCCGTCCACTACTGTCTACATAATAGGCACTCATGATAATAAGAAATGGGTTATGTTTTCCCTCCCATAGAGTCTACACATCATCATTGCTATATACATCATGTGAGGCTCAAGTGAAGAAACTGCGTATACACCATGGGAGTTGGCTCTGAACTTCTCAGGGTGAGAGCACCAATCCTTAATTAAGTTGGGCAGGTTTCTTCCATATTGGGCACATTCCTTCTTGTCAAATTCCATTAGGAAGTTGGCATTGTAAATGAAATTGGGTGCTAGAGATAATTTATACATTGCCTGTAAATGTTCTGGCCGGAAAGACCCAACTGTGACCTTTTTTGAATTGAATATGGTCCTTGTCAGGATATCAACATTTTCTAGTGCCCAACCAATCATATCATTGTAAGGTAGGAGTCTAAGCCTCGTTGCTATCTTATGTAGCTCTGATTAGGCAACAATTTTGTATTTGGTAGCCAGGGTCTCTGTCTCCTCGTCACCTGAATCATCTAGGAAGTTGACCAATTCATGTTGTAGAATATTGAATACCTGTGTCCAGGATTTAATGGTGTCTATGCTTCTAGGTGAAGTGTTGGAAAGGAAATTTGTGTTTTGGCTCAAACTTTCACAAGATGCTTTAGTTTATTTTCATGGAGCCATGGTATCAGACCTCAGAACTCGGTTATCTATCACAGGAAATGCACAAAATTCTTTATCTTGAAAAATTGTTGCTCAGTAAAACACACAATGAAATTCAAAATTCAATCTCCTTTTCCTTTAATTGCATCGATTTACCAATACCTGAGGTGACAAAGCATTTACTTTCCTTAATGAATAAGATTTAGGTGGTGGTCCAGGATCTCACTTCGAGTGATTGTCGTAAATCAATTATTAATGTCATTAATGTTTTGGTGGTTCATGATCGATAAAAGCATAGATGATATTTGAATTTATCCAAGTTATTATTCAGCGAAAGATTAATTACGAGATAATCATCATTAATGCATCAGTTAATCGCACTTATCGTTAACTAAATTTCAAAATTTTGGATCTTGGGATATCCTATAACAGTTCATGATATGACTTCTGAAACGCGGAATCACGATTTGGTTAATTAATTCTAATCATGTTTAACCCTTTTAAATAATCGTGATTAACCTAAAAAATTTTGGGATTTCAGATCTCGGGATATTGATAGTCGCTCGAAGCAGGATCCTTGAAACACAAAATCGCGATGTGATTAATTAATCGTTAATATTTTTTTAAACTTTAACTAACCCATCTTAATGCTTAAGACATTTCGGGAGTTCGAGCTTCGTGAATTAGGAATAAGATAGATGGAGAAGCCCTGATTTCCGAAATCGTGAAACTAATATTCGATTTTCTAATTGGGTTTTATTTTCTTCTTAGGTATTCATCAGCTCATGTGTTTGGTTAGTTAACTTCATTTAAAATTCCGACAGGTCATTTTCCAGAAGGATACGTCAGAGATAAGGGGGTATACGTGTATCGTGACTAGGACTCCTCAAATACTTTTTGAATATTGGGACTTTGGACTTGCTACATGTTGAAATGCTTGCAGCGCGAAACTCTGAAACCCAAAATTTCAAATGCAGTCTTTAGTGATTTGACTCTTTGACGAGTAGGCGGCTCCATAAATTTTAAGAGATTAGGATCGTTTGATTAGATGGAGGACTTCATCAAGGGTGAGAATCAAGCGCGCTTTGTTTTTATTTAAATGAGAATGAAAACTATTTAAAGTCTAAATGTTTAGAAATATATATGTGTTCCAACATAGGCTCCATCTAGGGATCGTGTCTCCCTGCGAGACGCAAAAGAACAATAGACCAAGTTCCTTTATTGGGTAAATGGAGTCATTACTACATTTCTATGAAACACATCAGGAAAGGGATCACATGAGAGAAAGAGTTTCAACCGAAACTTAGAAAACCTTCAAAACACGTCAAATCACAACTTTCAGTCAGGCTATTTGAAATTCCTCTTTCTCAAAACTGTATTAAGATTTTCTTAGGATAATCGAAGTAACTTTAGCTGAAATATCAAGTTTTGATCGATTTTGTTTGCATCAAAGTTAAGTAAATGTAACATAATTTCTTAGGGGGATCCCTCACTGGTTCAGAATGTAAATATTGTTGAAAAAGAATTAGATGTCAGATTATATCATATAGACACGTATGACATCCATACAGATATCATAGACATTGCTTCACTGTCAGTGAGCCTGTTCAATACCCCAATGAAGTTATCTACTTTTCCCATTGAATTTCCTTCCACCACTTCAACAAGTAATTTTTCATTTAAATGCTGAGATGAGGGCAATCATTTAATGAATTTCCTTTCATCATCTCTCTTTTTCTTTGGGAAAAATGGGAGCAATCGATTTCTCGAATTTATTTTCACCATTTGCCTTGGACTAGATGGGGGCAATCATTTTATGAATTTCCTTTCACCATCTGTCTTATATTTTAATATATGAAGTGGGGGAAATCAATCTATATATAACATACAAGGAATGATATATGTTCGAGATATTTAAGGAAAGGTCTATCAAAATTTTTTAGTATACTCCGAAACTAATTTTCTTTCAATCTTCAATACACCTTCACCTATCGAGAAGATTTCATTGGGAATTTTAAATTTAGGGATCAAACTTGAGCGAACTAGTCAATTTAAAATTGGAGAAGAGAGATAAAGTTTTTAGGATTATCTTAGACATACTTTATTTTAGTTAAATTGAGAGGGGCATATAAATTTTC
>SNQJ01S0171246.1:0-16303 GCA_010110895.2 Picea sitchensis | reverse complement strand
CAAAGTTAATTAAAGATTAAAGACAATTAATGAGTAATTAATCACTTCATAGTTTCGAACATCGAGAATCATATATCAAGTTGTTATCAGATACCCCGAGGTCCGAAGGTCCGAAAAGAGTTAAGGTTAAACATGATTAATTAACATGTTAAACGTCATTTATTTCATTTTAAGCTTTTCGTTGAACCATCGTTCAGATAAATTCAAATTTTCATCTATGCTTTTCTCGATCATGAACCACCAGCCATTAATGGCATTAATAATCAATCTAGGGAAAATTATTTCAAATAAGATCCAGGATCATCACCCAAATATTCTCATTAAGGAAGTAAACACATTGTCAGTGAAGGTATATGAAAATTTATGCACCTAAGGTCATGAAGATATTTCATTCTGAATTCCATTAACGTTTTTCACAGAGCAAGCTTAGTGAGATAATAATTTTGTGCATTTTCTGTGACAGGTAACACAGTGCTGAGTATACTACTATCATGGCTCCACGAAAAATGGTTAAAGGAACTGGTGAGAGCTCAAGTCAAAACACAAATGCCCTCTCGGACACATTGTTGAGAGCTATGCAAACCATAAAAACCTGGATGCAAGTATGCAATATCCTACAAAATGAACTGGAAAATTGTCCACAAGAGTCAGATAATGAGGGGATCAAAACTCAAGCAACGAAGCTCAAATACGTAGCTCAATCAGAGCTACATAAGATAGCCATGCGACTGAGGTTCATGTCGTATAACGACATGATAGGTTGGGCCCTGGAGAACGTTGATGTCATGACCATTACCGTCTACAATACACAGAAAGTTGTTGTTGGATATTTTCACCCAGAACATATACAGGTGATGTACAAATTGTCCCCCACATTGAACCATAGTTATAATATCACTTTCTTAGAGGAGTTTGATAAAGAAGAGTTCCCAAAAGGTGTAAATAATTACCCTGACTTGATCAAAGATTGGTGGGCACGCCCTGAGAAATTTAGAGAAGACACCCATGGCATATACACCACTCCATCATTAGAATCTCATATGATGTATGTGGCTGTGATCCTCTGTAGACTTTTCGGGAGGGAAAACTCTGCCCACTTCCTGTTATCATGGGTACCGATCATGGATGAAGTTGCAGAGAGTTTTTCATCTAATTGGGCCAAGATATTATCCGACAGTTTGGCCAAGGAAAACATYGAATATCAKATGTTGAAAGGCAAAGGACAACCTACCCCATTTTTCATTTCAGCATACCTTATCGATGACGTTTGTTTTATGACACATTTTCCTTTGATGGGTTGGAKTTGGACTCTGACCAGTGYTGAACCTTTACATCTTTATCATTCAAAGATACAAGAAGATAAAGTGAAAGATTTYTTCTATGAAATATGCAATTATGTGATGGTGTCGATGCATGTTGCCATATATGGGTGCCCACCTCCYAGGATCTCTGAAAAAATAGTGACCAACATGGGGAAGATAGCAGATTGGTATATTGAAGAGCATTTTTCTTATATCAGGTTTTTTGGTTGTTCAATTTCTCTACATGCCTTGCGAAAGTTTCTACTAGAACGATTGGTGTGTCGTGAAGTAGCACATTAGACTGTGCTTGGGGGAATCAACAAGGAACTAAAGGAAGTGCATAAAAAGGTATGGCCCACTTTTCCTTTACAAATTAGCATGTTTTCACTGTTAGATTTTAGCCATTCGAAAGTAGAGGCCGCAACCCTGGAGGAAATCAAACTTGTCAATATAAAATTCAAGAAACACGATCCTCAAAAGATCGTAGGAAATCACATGGCCCTTTACAATTTGAAAAGATACAAGCATGAATATTCTCCCCAGGATGATATATTCCAAGGAGAAAGATCCTATCGAAAATTTTGAGCCGAGTCCAAGCTCTGGCTCTAGATAAGTTGGTCAAATTCTATAATTTCCAAATGCACCGAAGAAATGGCCTTCCTAAATTCTTGCAGGGAGAAACCTCAAAACCTCTAGCTGCATAGAAAATTGAGGTCCATAGCTTAGAAACAAGGAGCTCGAGTGGATAGGATGCTCAAGAAAATTTGGAGGAGACTAAGGTTTTGACTCAGAAAGGAGACACCACATTAAAAAATCCACCAAGTGATCAAGCTAAAGCTCAGACTAAGGCCTTGATAAAAAAGGGAGAAGAAAAGCCATTGTCCACACTAGGAAAATCGACTACCAACACAGTCGGGAAACAACCATCCACCAAGAATAAGCATCCCTGTCCAATCTATCATACCCTTATAGTTCAGTAGAGGGAAACCAAGCGCCGAAGTAGTATTCATAGAAGATCGTACACCTATTTCAGTTGAAGAGATGCCCCCTTCTGACTCATTCTTCAGAAAGAAAAGGAGGGATGTGGTAAAATGATAAACAAACCAAAAAGAGGGCATAATTTTCAAGAGAGACAGGGTTCTATTTGATGGACATGCCTTAGAAGAGGTAGACTTTTCTTCAGAGGTGGCGGGATCACTGGGAGCTTTTGCAACAACAAACCAGTATTTAGTTGGGAACCTAAAATAACGATTGAAGCAGAAGGATTTGCTGGTGAGCCAATTTCAAAATCAAGTCAAGACTGTGCAACATAATGTCAGGAGTGAGATGAATAAGATTTTTGAGCAGAGTAGATCCTGTGACAGATAGGAAATTCAATAACTCAAATCCAGTCTCGACGAAATGCATAAGAATGCACAAGCAAGTAGAGAATGGGTCGCTCAGTAGGGAGAGTTGGTAAAATGACTACAGGACAAAACAAACCTAATTGAAAACATGGTTGTAGATATGGAAGTTTTCCAAGCTCATGCACTAGAGGTGCGTGAAAAACTAGAAATAGAAAAATAAATCTTTTTTGTTAAGGTGGAAGTTGTCCAAAACCATTTTCAGGTGGTAGACCAATCCTTAAATAAAATTTGTTTTAAGGAGAGAGAGCCCATCACTTCTCGAGCTACTTTCTAGGAGGAAGTTGTGGCATCGACAAAAGAGGAAGTAGCCATGGTCTCTATATTGTCTCTTTCAGAGAAAACTAGAGGCGATATAATACTAAAGAACTGGGAGTCTAACATAGTTGAAAGTAAAACATTAGATAAAGAAGTGAAGAAAGCTTGTGAAGAAGCATTCCATTCACTCGACAAAGGGTCATTAAGCCTCGAAAAATATAATATCTCTGAGGTCCTGGGGAAAGTTGACATAGAAAAAAATCAACTTAATTTCAGGACAAACATGGAAGAGGCTCAGGCTGAAATCTTGCAGTTGAAACAAATTGATATTACCCAAATCCATAAATGGATAGTCGGTCCTAGTCTGCAACTAAAGTCTACACACTCAGAAGACAAGAGAATGGAATATAATCTACCTCACTTAGGAAATAAATTATATATTTTTGAGCAAATGACTCAACAAAGCCTTCCAGATTGGTAGTACAGTTCGTAGGCAAATGTGTGCAATGTGTCAAGCAGGGGAAAGCCAACACATCTGGGAAAAAATGAGACGAGGTGGGCATATCATGTACTCAGATCATGATTAGAGACCATCTATTTCCGAGTTGGAGAACAAGAAGTAGAAACGTCTCTGCCAACATGGCGAAGAGACAGGGGAGATGCGAGTGAAGCGTTTCAAATTTCACATATTGTAATATTTATTGTTTTAGAAATAAGGAGAATTCCAACCACTTAGGGTTGAGAACATTTTGTATAAATATATATTTCAAACACTTAACATAGGTTTCTTCTTTCCATATTGTAACTAACAAAACTCCTCTTTTTGTGAGTATTAATACAAGTGTAGACATGGATTCCAAATTTTGTGCAGTTTGAGTTATGTGCTTCTTTTGTATTCCATATCTCTAGTTCTCTTTATGTTTCTCCTTGGTAAGTGAGTGTTTACAATTTAGTATAATATCTACTGTAATCACATTTTATTAGTTATTTGATAAGTAAGTAGTTTTTCCTCTGTATTCACTGTAAGTAAATACAAGACCTGCAAGCTACTTGGATCACTATATCTTATATCCTTTCAAGGGTGCATTCTACATTTTCTTCTACTATGAACAATGTAAGATTCATATGTCATTGATGACTCATTTTGTTTAACAGTTTTGTAATTTTCTCTCGTATCACTTGATTTTATTACTCGACTTAGGCGATGAAACATGGCCTCTTTTCTGTTTAGTTATTAATTTCATTTAAGGGTTAATTCTCATATAATTAATGAAAGAAAAATCACCTTTTAAAACATTCCTTAAATTCTTGAGGCCTTGACATTACTCTTTGATCCTTAAGTGTAATATCATGAACAACATGAGGTTAGTGAGATATGTATCTATGGCTTGTGGGCCTTTTTCTTCTTTTGGCCACCACTGGTGTGCTCCCCTAGCCACTTCTCCTAGGTAGCTGATGGCTCGGGACTAGGGGGTCTTTGGGTATCCCCTGCAGTGGTTGTCCCTGTTTCTCTGGCCTCAAGAATCTCTTGGGTTCTTGTCCCTTTCTCTTCCTCCTGAGGGACTTCGTGTGTCCCTGCGCCTGTTTCTTCCACCTCAGGGATTTCCTGGGACCCTGTGTCTATCTCTTTCGCTCACACTTCTTACATTGAGTGTATGGGTGGTTGTCTTGTGTGTGATGGAGCCTATGTAAGCCCCCTTGGTGGTCTATTCTGTGTGCACAGTTTCTTCTTGGCTGGGGTGATTCCCCCCTGTTGGCCTTGGGAATTTCTCTTCTTGTCTCCTTCCATGTTGGTACCTGTTTGGTGCCCTAGGGATGGTCTATCCTCCATCTGAGGTCATGTGCTTTGTACTATGGTTGGAATATAGGGTACCTTCCATTGTTTAGGCCACTCTTGGACCTCCCTTTGGATTTATTCCTGCGTGATGTAGTATTTAAGTTGTATCCATTCCTTTTCTTTGTCACGCTTGGCTTGCATACATAGACTCTAGTGAATTTCCCTGAAGTTGGAAACCTGTCCAAACTCATGGATAGTCTCTGGTGTAATGCACCATGTATCTGCAATAATTTATTGCATCTCTGCGAAATACCTCGCAAATGTGTCCATATTTATCTTATTTCTCTTTGGTTCTATGTTGTTGCGTAATGATGTGTAGTGCGTTGTGCCACACTTTCCTAGTCTCTCCAGATATGTATTGTAGACCGATTCTTTCCAACCAATGAGGCCAATGATGATTAGTAACCATGAGTAGTGGAAATTAGAGCCCCAATACTGTGTGTCTTTGTAATCCTCTAAAAATGAATTGAGGAGGTATGGGGCCCAGCTCATCAAGCTCCCCTTTACACACTGTATGGTGGTGATGACCACACTAGTTGGTACTTCCTCTTTTCAACACTTGCACATTAGTTTCCACCTGAGGACTCTGGTAGCAAACCTTGTCGTAGGATAATTGATGTCATTGATACTGATTCACCTATTGTCTTGTTCTACACCATACTTAGCCTTGATATCATCTGAGATGGTCTTGGCTCATGTTTTTTCCTCTATGTACTTCTCCAAATTTTATCCACCTATGGGCAGCCCTGTGATTCCTGTGATGAGGTCCATAGTGATAGGCACTAGCTTATCCATCCATAAAATTCTTCCATGGACACATGCAAGCAATTTCTTGATACAGGCATTGATAGTATTTCCCCTCCCAAAGTGTGGGGTGTCCAACAAATTCATGATGCCAGTATTATACAACCCCAGGTGTTATCACTCCAAGAAACCCTTTGTGGCTGTAGACCAAAGGTGTTTGGTAACTTCAAGTCAAAATGTTTTTTGTGTTTTGTGTATGTGGATCAATGGGATAACTCAGCAGCAATATGGTATACAGACAGTCAAAGTGAGAATCAAATGAAACAGTGATCTCAAGGATTAATAATCAGTTAATTACTTGAAGTGGGCGAAGAACAAATGCTTATAAACCAAGTACAAAAGGTAGGGTTTAATAAACACTGAAGAAACTATTAATTCATCTATGAACTAACTAATGAGATAACAATCATTTGTAGCTAAAACAACATGAATTAAAGTGCAGAAAGAAGGTGGAAAACTGACATCAATAGAGAGAGGAGCCTGTGATTTGTATTAACATCAAAAGGTATGTTTACAATAAGGCATTTTTTTAATCCAAAAATGAACCCTTTGTGCTCCAAATGTCTTTGGCTTTATAGCCTTACAATATGAAATCTAGATCCTTGAAAGATGGATCAGATTTGCTAAAAATAGTCAAATCAAAATAGATACAACAAGTGTAGGATGAGATCCTACAAAAATGGATCTAAAATACTAAAAATTGAAAGTCAAAACAAAATAGGAAAAGATTCCTATTTAAGGGGTCAAACTCAATCTTGAAAATCGTCATGTCCTCCAAACTCTTTCACATATGTAGAAAACCTTCCAAGGATGATGCATCTTCATAGGAAATTTGAATTTGCCACCTTTGGCAAAAAAGATAGTTTTTTGCTCATAAACTAGGTCACTAACTTTACCTTTCCACCTTCTTAAACACATAATACATCAAGATAAAACCTTAAATATGATGTATTTGATCATTATACATCTTTAGAAACCAACCTTGAAAGATTTGGTTGAGAAAAAGTCAGATCTAGGCAAAAATATGACCTTGCTGCCATGTAACAGGTTTCACCAGCTAATTTTTTCTGAATCTGCCCCTTTAGCTGGTGAAAAGAAGAGCTTTCACCAGCTAACTAGCAAATCTCAAGGAGGAATAGCTGGTGAAAGTGCATATTTTTTAAATGAAAACTGCCTTGGGAAACATCGAATTTCTGAGTCGTGGAGAGTCTGTTTTGCATGCTTGAATAGTTGATTGACATCTAGAAATCCTAAGATTTCCAATGGTACTTTAAAATCTACATTTGGAGCTCAGGAAGGTAGTCAAAAGTTCCCCTCAAGATTAGGCATCATTTTTCAAACAAATTTCAGAATGAATTATTTGATCGCTAACACCAGGATCCACTGCGTCGGCTTTATCAGTGGCATGCCTGATGAGCCTACTCCCCTAATATCTAGGTAGACCTGTGATGCCAAGTATGGGAATTTAGTGGCATCGGTCACATCATGGTCGAATTATTTGATGGAAGTGAATCTGTCGACCATGTCATCATCCACTTACACTATGCTTGGAATTTTTGGAAAAACTAGGGTCCCTTCTCCCTGCGGTTGTGACCCTCTATGCGTGCTTCTCTCAGCTTGGCCCTTCCATTTGGCTTGTGGGGATGAGGCTGCCACCTCTAGTACACCCTCATGTACTACTTCTGTTTCATGGCTCTATGGCACTGATCTTGTGGCCTACTCGGTCTGTTGTTTCCCCTTCCCCCTCAAATTATCAGACTTAGTTCTTTTGGGGTCCTCCTCCATCAGTCTAGCCTGTTGTGCTGGGTTTTTCTTCTCTTCTACTATCACCAGGTTTGTTTCATAATATGGTGTGTGGATTTCATCCACATCCACCATTATAGGTTCCTCTTTCTCCCTTCCGTCTATCTCCCGAGAAGTACTACATGTGTTCCTCCCAGCTCTTCAACTCATGGCAGTGACATTTTTTCGTGGTCTAGGATCGAAATCTATGAACTCGACAATTGCTCGGTCAAATTCTCACTCTAGCTCTTTTCCACTTGAATATGCATTATCCCCTTAACAATTGACAAAATGATTGGCTTTCCCCCCATTTTTTCAACTTTATAGAGAGACGGTGGAGTGACAGTTGTTTTGCACTGACAATTGTCCCTTTTTCACTTTTGGTGGTGTGTCCTATGTATGGTACCATTGTACATGTTAACTGTTGTCCTTTGCATCTTATCTTCGAATTTTTTCCCTTTCTGTCATGCTACAGTCATTACTTATTTGTATGGACTATTGCAATTCCAATCGTCGCTGCCAGTTGGCGCCTATTTTCCACAACTGTCATTTTCCGAATTGTCGCGTTGTTCGATCGTCAGTCCTTTTTTTGACGTGTTGGGATTTTTGGGCGCGCAAAGTCCTCAACTTCTATACCCTTTCATTTTGGTGCAATATTCTTATTTCCGTTGTGCTGACTCAATGACGTGTGCACGCTGACTCTTTTTTTTTTCTTTTGGTGACACTGATTTGCTCTCCTGTGTGCGTGGATTTCTGCACGGTGTTTTTTTTTTTTTTTTTACTACGTGGTAACTGTCAAGTTGTTGGTGGTCAACTGTCCTTGTACAGCTTCAGTCGACTCCCATTTACCATTCCTCTAAGTTTTGTTCCACCTAAGTCCTTCAACTATAAAACTCCTCCGTCTGTGATAGTATTGACCTCATATGGTCCCAACCAATGCATTCTGAACTTTCCTGGATGTTGAAAAAACTTGTTGTCATATAGTAGGACTAGGTCTCCTTCCTTGAAATTTTTTCTCTTGATATGTGATTTGTGCCAAGCTTTGTCCCTTGCTTTCTGAACTTCTTGGTGGATTCCTTCTAGAATCCTATCTTCTTCCATGTTCATTAGCTAACCTAGCCTTTCTTGTATTGTGCCACGTTTTGTCATGTTCGTAATCACTGCTATGCGCAGATTGGGTACAAAATATTCTAGTGGCACCAATGCTTCTTGTACATNTTTGGGCGCGCAGAATCCTTGGCTTCTATACCCTTTGCTTCTGGTGCAATATCCTTATTTTGTTGTGCTGACTTAATGACTTGTGTGCATGGGCTCTTTTGTTTTTTTCCTTTTGTCTCACTGATTTGCTCTCCTGTGTGCTTGGATTTCCATGCAGGCTCTTTTTTTTTTTTTAACTGCATGGTAATTGTCAAGTTGTTGGTGGTCAACTGTCCTTGTATACATTCAGTTGAATCCCATTTATCATGCCCTTCAAGTCTGTCCCTTCCAAATCCTTCAGTTATATAACTCCTCCGTCTGTGATAGTATTGACCTCATATGGTCCCAACCAATGCATTCTGAACTTTCCTGGATGTTGAAAAAACTTGTTGTCATATAGTAGGACTAGGTCTCCTTCCTTGAAAATTTTTCTCTTGATATGTGATTTGTGCCAAGCTTTGTCCCTTGCTTTCTGAACTTCTTGGTGGAATCCTTCTAGAATCCTATCTTCTTCCATGTTCATTAGCTAACCTAGCCTTTCTTGTATTGTGCCTCGTTTTGTCATGTTCGTAATCACTGCTATGCGCAGATTGGGTACAAAATATTCTAGTGGCACCAATGCTTCTTGTACATATACCAATCTGAATGGCATTTGTCCTGTCAGTTTCTTGCAGGTAGTTATATATGCCCATAACACTGCTGGTATCTTTGAATCCCATTCATCCCTATTGACATTGCAAATCTTGTTTAAGTCATTCTCTAGGATCTTGTTGAAGGATTCCACTGTTCCATTTTCTTGAGGATGGTATGGCATAATTTTATTATGGTAGACCTCGAATTATTTAGTTAGATCTCTGATAGTGTTGTTGATAAAGTGAGTTCCTTGGTCACCCATCAGAATCCTCGGACATCCAAATATTGTGAGCACATGTTCAAATAGGAAGTGTGTTGTTGTTTCTATGCTGGAATCTTTAACTGTTCCTCTGCCCAGCTTGAGAGGTATTTCGTCGTAGTGATAATGTATCGTGTGCCTGATCTTCTTGCGGGTGGGTGAATTGGCCCAATAAAATTGATAGCCAATTTTTCAAACACTTATGGCATCACTTGTGGATGTACGAGCATCTCATCCCATCTATTTGGTTTGTCGACCCTTTGACAAACATCGCATTATTGACAATATTCCTTTTCATCTCTATGAATAGTTGGCCACCATAATCCCACATGCAGTACCTTCTGCATGGTAACTTTTCCTGTATAGTTTCCTCCTGCTATTCCTTCATCGACTTATGTTACTATCCTAGCCTTTTAGTGTTCTAGCACACATCTTCTCAAGATGTTGTCTGCCCCCATTTTATATAAGTGCCCGATGATCAACTAGTAGTCGGTTTCTTGGACAACCATATTTTTCCTTTGTGCGGTGTTAAATTTTTGTGGCGCAGTCTCTGTACTTTAATACTCGATAATGTTGGAAAAATAATCATCTGTGATCTGAACTAAAAATAACTATGCATCAAGGAAGGTATCCTCTAAGTTTGTAGGCTCCTCTCCATTAGTGACCCTTGAAAAATGATCAGGTCTTGCGTTCATATTCCCTGGTTTAACTATGACTTCAAAGTCAAATTCTTGAAACCACAGTAACCATCGACAGATTCTCCCCCCCAACATTGGGTTGTTGACTAGGTACTTAAGGGATAATGATCTGTGAACATCTTAAAATGTTTTCCAAGTAGGTAATTCCTAAACTTCTGAAGTGAGTAGACCATAGCTAAGCATTATCTTTCCATGGTATTGTAATTTTTCTCAGAGTCTGACAGTTTCCTTCTTGCAAATGCTATGGGATGGTCCAAATCCCCTGCTCCTGGTTGTGCCAGAAGAACTCCCAGGGATATGGTTGATGCATCTACGTGTACATGGAATGTCTTCTCCCAATCTAGAAATATTAAGATGGGTGTTGTGACCATCTTCTCCTTTAGAGTGTCCAATCCGTGCTAACATTCCTCATTCCATTGAAATTTAGTATCCTTGTTGAGCAATTTCTCCATTGACGTAGTGATTTGTGCATACCCCTTTATAAATTTTCTGTAATATCCTGTATGTCCCAATGTGGCCCTTAACTGGCGCACTGATTTTGGTGGTGGTAAGTTGGCAATGAATACAATCTTTGCAGGATCCACAATCAAACCTTTTGTGCATACTATGTGACCCAACTGAATGCTAAAGGGTGTTCCAAATATGGATTTCTTAATGTTCAAGGATATTTGTCATTTCATGTATCTTTCTAACATCAGACTCAACACCTCTACATGATCCTTCAATAGGTTGTACAATGTCCAACCATCCAAATATATATCTAGAAACTAATGGATGAATTCTTTGAAGGCAACAATGACTACTCTGGAAAAAATTGATGGTGGATTCTTCAATCCAGAAGGCATGACTATGTACTGGTAGAATCCCCATTTTGTTGCAAAGGTAGTCTTGTACTGATATTCTGGTGCTATATTTATTTGGTGGTAGCCTGAGAATCCATCAGTGAATGAGTATGCTTCCTATCCTCCCGCATTTTCTAGGACTTCATTTGTAAAGGGTGTAGGGAAGGGATCATGTAGGTAAGCATCATTGAGATTTCTCAGATATACACAGATTCTTATGCCTCCTTGCTTCTTCTCCTGAACTACCTTGGGGATTATCCATTTTGATTCTTCTATAGGTTCTATGATTCCTACTTCCAACATTCTGTCGATTTCTTCTCTTACTTTTTTCTTGTATATGGGGTTCAATTTGTAAGGACTTTGTCTAATAGGTCTTGCCTCTGGTTTGAGAGGGATCTTCATATCTCCAATTTCTCCTGCAATAATACCCTTCATTTCTGTGAAGGTCGTTGGGAATAGGTCATTGTATTCACATAGTAACTCTGTTATCCTTTCCACTATTTGCTCATCCTAATAGTCCCCAATGCTGGCCCTTTTTGGGATTCTCAATTTTCCCAATGTTGACTTTCTTCACCTTGATCGGTGTAGCAATTACTTCTAATTATAGGGGTGGACCTTCCACTTCTCTTTCACCTTCAACTTCCTTTATCTAAATATCACGCAGATCGTCTTCATATGGTCCATCTTCCTACACATGGTAGCATTACAACAATTCTTTCACTGTCTGTTTGTTCTGTTGTTGTTCTTTTTTTATGAGTTCAACTTCTAGTTCCTTGATGAATATCACCCCTCTTATATTCTTAAGTGTTGCATATATTTTTGGGTTCTCATGCTCGAATGTGAAAGTGACTGTAAAGTTATGATGCAATACTGGCCAACTATTAGTTCCTCTGTGCAATTATTGGTCTGTGTACCAGTTTGCTGGGATACCCTCTAATGTGTGTATAAAATTCTAAGGCCATTCCTTTAGGGGTGTCATTTTCCACAATGCTCTGCACTTCTCCAAGTGCTCTGATGGTGCCCCCTGTCTATTGTATTTATGAGTTACGCTCCTCTTTTGTTCTGCACCAAATCTTATGCGCAATAGTATTTTGCATTGGTTGTTGTGGGTGGTAAATCCCTCCTACAGACTAGCATTAAGGGTTTTATCATGCATGCATAAATGACCTAAAGTCTCCTACTTTTTACCAACATCCCTAGCATAACTCTCATTACTCATATACAAATACAAGGCTAAAGAGATCCAGTTATTGTACCTTAGTTTCCATGTTTGATGTCGATCCCTTTAACGCTTGGTCGCTCCTTGAATGCAACTCTCCTCCCAATGTTTACCTGCATTCATAAAAGACAAACAAATAAATCCACATGCATATAACCTATAAACTAATGGGTTAGAGATTCTATCACAATATAATAAAATTTAAATATTGACAATCTCATATGGCGGGATGGGAAAAGTACTTCTTTTATTAATCTCACAAAAGTAACCTTACAATGGTGAGATTGGCCATTTCTCCTTGAATTTGATCTTAGGCTCCTCTTCAACTGTGCTCCAATTGCTTCTGTATACGCTTCTCTTCACACAATAGTTGCAAAAGGTTGGGGCAAGGGGAATACTAAATCAGGTATAGTTTCTTTGCTATGATTTTTCTCCTTCCAAATGGGACCCCTACCTGTCATTTTATATGATAGAAAGGGCTAGGTATTTGCTCGAGTGACCGACTATGGGTGGTCATTTGGTTTAGTTAACTTACCCAAAACTGTGTGTTATGTCTGCAACTTTCCATTGTTCATGCTTTTTAGGTATACGCGGGATGTAGTGGATCAGCCAACATACACATGTGTGTAGTAGTGGAGCAGGGCACGTATGCCTTTAAAAATAGTGTTTTTTAAGAAGTTATTCAGTAGTGGCTTGGCAAAGAAGTAAAATGAGATGGCATGATGCCAGGTAAGCATGTCTGGTGAAATTTAGGTTTATAATAGATGCCCCCTAATGTGTGATGTCAAAAGAGCATCTGATGGACGAAATACATTATCAATCTTCACCAACGTACCAAACAAGTGAGCCTAGGAACCATAATTCGGGAGGTGCCATCTGCAAAATAAAAATTGTCTCATTGAGGCGGGCATACCCATGCTCGGAATGAAACAAAATCATGGCTACCAATCAAATACACTATAGATCCATGTCATATAACTATATAAAGTGTTTTCGAGACCAATACACAACGGATATACATCTTGAAATCAAAAAAGATATAGATGTATAGTATCCATCTTTAAGAAGCGAATAAGGCCTGATGGCTAGAGATGAGGCCTTCAAAGCTCAAGAAACAACTTCAAAATATTCACAACTCAGGTAGGAGTGTAATATGAGTGTACGACTTCACTACCTAGAGGTCTTCGACGACTTTTCAAGAATGAACTAGAGGATTTTGAGGATCAGGTTGAGGGCTTCATGGATTTCGAGCAGAGACTTGATTGGGATTTTGGGACGACCGAGCATGAGAGTAAGAGACAATCTGTAGAGGGAGATGACTCAAGCTTGGTAATAAATTCCCTTGGACAATAGCATGACAAAATATGAGACTCAGGAAACATGATATTTTGACATAAGTTCACGATGCAGGAGGCACAGCAAACTCTCCATATGTTTGGAAGAATAACCAAACGAAGGAGGACACAACTCTATGTAGCGAGAATACCTTCCTAAGGTCATATTAAATCCCAGGGCTTGGCGAACAAATGAAAGGATGTGCTTTTTCCAATGGCAACTCATTATGCTACCAATAAAAATAAAATACTTTTCCCTTCCTCTTTTTGGGGTATATTTGATTTTTTTGTCCTTTTTAATAATTTTGGAAACCTTGAAAAAGAATAAAAGAATGCTATGTTACAAAGGAGGATCAAGTGTTGCATACATACTAGTTCCAAGTGCATGGAACACATGGATTCTTAGGGCAAAGGGACATATGCAGGAAGAGGACACTCAGGAAAAATCCTCCATGGGCCAAAGGTGTCAAGACGTAGAGGCAAAGTGCTACAGGGCTTGTGTATAAGGCATGCTTCAGATGGTTCAGTTGAGAGAAACATGGAGCCGACATTAGGCCAAATATGTAGGTATGAAAACGTGATTAATAAGACACTTAATGGTAAGGTCCATCGATGTAAGTTTAACGAGCCTAGAGAAGGTAAGCTCAGTGGTTTTTCATATTTAGAGAGTCTGAAAAAAGCATAAAAGGAGACTCCACTGGGGTACCTTTTTCGAAGATAGTCTAATTGGCTTGGAAAAGGGGTAAACTAGCACCGACCAAATGTCTATTCAAAAACCATTTTAACGAGTGTGATAAAGAACTGATCACTCGACATTTTTTTCATTTTTAAGGAGTCTGAAAAAAGATTAACTATGGACTCCGTCAGGAATGTTCTTCTAGACCAATTTAACGAGTGTGAAAGAATAAGGGCACTCGATGATCTTTTCAAGTTTAGGGATTCTGAAAAGCGCTTAACTATGGACTCCGTGGGGGTTCCTTTTTCATAAATTTAGTCCCTCAAGCCCGAAAAAGGGTTAAAATCATACCTGAGAATACTCTTATAGGGAACCGAAGCTCCTAGAGTATACCTTTGTTCGTACAGTTGACCATCCAGACCGAAAAAAGGGGAAAACTATCGTCAAATAGACGTGACTTCAAATTTCAGTTTACCGAGCATGAAGGTCAACAAGATCGCTCGACAATCGTTTCATTTTTAGAGGTTCTGGAAAGGGATTAAAAGAAGACCCATTATGTTCTGGGAATCCCAAGGGTGAGGTCAAGAGTGATAATGCATCATGAAAGTGAGGATCAAATTCATAATCAGGATAAACTAATAAGGACTCTGGAGCCTATAGTCATTAGTTATGGCATGGACACCAAAATGCAACCAGGATCTACCTAGGGCATCCATGTTTAGGTAGGCTCTACCACTAAAAATACGACACTTCTAAAGAAAAAATGATGGTTCCGTGTCACAAATCGGTGGGATCGATCCTATGGTGTAGTGATAAAGACACCAAGATGCATAAAATGGAGGTGGAATCCTAACTTAAATGCAACAAGTTAGAAAAACCAACTTTTTACCAAAGGACCTTCAAAAAGACCCAAATCTCCAAAAAGTTTCCCAATACCCAAAGTAACACTTATTGTAACAATCCATAGAAAACTCCTGAACCATACTAAATGATTTTCAATTTAGAAAAAAAAGACAAAAGGGTCCAAAAAGTGGCCAAAAATTCTATAAATAGAAGCGGGCAACTCATTATCACTATTGCAAATTGCGAAATTGACTGTGGAGACAAAAACACCTCTTTGTCAAAAGTGTTGATTCCAGAAGCTTCGGTGGATGGAACGAGCTTTCAATTGGACCAAGTAAGTACATACTAACCCCCCTTACATCTCCATTATTTATTTAATAATTTCGTTTTGTTTTTTTTGGGGGTATTGACCTTTAAAATGGTCGGCCCTAAGCATACGCGGGTTGTCTTAGGACATCCAGGGTATGCCCATGTGAAAATAAAATATTGCACATGGGCATACATGACTGTCTACATTACAGCCCATGTATATTGTCACTCATAGGAAAAAAATTAAAGAATACAAGGGCTAATCCCTCCTGAATTTGTCAATTGCAAAATGTATGTTCACTGGAGGGAGAGAGAGCATAAGGAATTTGATGTTGCGGTCTCAGATAACCCTAATGTGGTAGCTTCTCTAGCTCAATGCGGCTTGTTTAAGTTCTTCCAGAGTGAATTTATGTGGGCACAACCTAGGTTGTTGAATTCCTTGATTGATTACTGGAACTTGGATGTGGAGGCATTCATGCTTGAGGGGCAGTCATTGACTCCAATGACTGAAGATATCTACTTTCTGACTGGCCTCTCAAGGAGAGGGGAACCAGTCAACCTTCGCACGTTTCCTTTTGGGCCTCACAACATAGCAGAATTGATTAACCTCCATTGCAAGGTAGGTACTAACATGGTGGGTACTTAGGTGTTGGTTCATAAGATCAACAACCTATCGCTAAAAGCGATAGTTCTACTCATTGGGAGGATTACTAGATCCACAGTTGTACACCAAGCTTCCAGGGCGCACATGAATTGTGCGGTTCAGTGCTTAAATGCACAAATATTTGACTAGAGTACTACATTACTTGACTGCATGAAAAGGTAGTTGACAGAGTGTCGGATGCGGAGGCACAAAAACTTTGGATTCGGTACTATCCTTTGTGCTTTCTTCTTCGAGAGGGTACCTA
>SNQJ01S0171244.1:0-20622 GCA_010110895.2 Picea sitchensis | reverse complement strand
TGGAGAAAATGTCGATGAGGAGAAAGGACTAATATGGAGTTGTAATTGTGAATTCATGGTTATAAAATGCTCAAATGGTGTCTTTTGATAGATAATAGGGTTGAATTGAAGTGTCTCTTTAGGAAATTTATAAAAATATAGAGTTAATCTCTATGCAAAAATTGGGGCAAGATTGCCAAATTGGAAAAAATACACAATTTTAGAGGAGGATATGAGTTAAATTGGCCACAATGGCATCGAATTGGTGGTAAATGGGATCAAATTTCCTCAACAGATACAAATAATTTGATTGGAATTTGAATTATAGAAGACATTCCCATAAGATTCATGATGGTCACATGTCCATTAAGTAGAAAAAGAAAAGCAATAACTTTAGAAAGCCATAAATTCCAACTTGGAAGTCCAAATCGAGTATGGGTGTAGTCATTGGAAAGATAATTCCAAGGGGAATAATTTTGATGGCTCAAATTTTGGAGAAGTGATTTAGAGTTATTCATAATTAAAGAAGAAAGAGGGTTGTAGCCTTGATTTGATAAAACTAACGAAGTGCATATTCACCAACATTTGAAAGAAAATTCCATAGACTTGGAATTGAGATGTATCTGATAATTTTATTGTTACATGCACTTATTGTGGAGTTAGAACTACAAAAAGGAAAAGTAAAGAATGAAATGGAAAAATATCATTGAATATGAGACATCGAATATGGAAAAGGACCTTACATCCATGATGAAGAAGTTAGAGGCGTAAATATCAACATAGAAGAGATAGAGTCTAACTAACATAGAAGGAGAATTGAATAATTCGAGCTGGTAGAAAATATAAGGAGCTTGAATATGGAGGTGCAAAGTTGTAGATTTGATAATGAGAGGATGTTGAAAGCTCAATAGAAGAAAAATTAGCTAAACACTCAGCTACGCCAGAGATTAAATCATGTGCAAAATCAAATGAAGAATGGATCAATTATAAGGTATGAGGAAGGAGGTAGAGTCCATTCAAGAAGTAAAAACCATGGAATATCTAGGAACTCAATAAGTACTACTAGAACTTAAAGTAATAATTACTCACCAACACATTTAGCAAGAAAGTCATATGCATTTGAAGAATCACAGAGCATCCTATAAGTTTCCCCATTTAGACATCAAAGGAGAAGGTATGAGAAAAACCATTTGCAAAGAGAGTTTAAGAAGATCAATATAACAACATTTGATGGTGAAAACAATAGAGGATTTTTAAGCCTAGTTGTTGGGAATAAGAAAGTACTTTTAGTTGCATAATTATTCATCCAATCTAGAAGAAAAAATTGCCATATACAACCTACAAGTAAAAGATTCTATTTGGTGGGACAAATTGAATAAAATTAATCACATTGATGAGAGGAGGATTTATTGGAAGTATTTCAAGAAGTATTTCCAACAATAGTATCTTTCAGAGCACTAGTAGGATAAGAAGATGTAGGAATTTTTTGAACTCAAGTTGGGAAATATGACCTTGGAAGAATACGACATTAATTTTTTTTATTTGCTAAGGTATGTTAGCTATATTAAAGATGAGAAGGAAAATATACAAAGGTTCCTAAGTGGGTTTCCATCATTATATAAAGATAAAATTAAATTTGATGTACCTAAGACTCTTGAAGAGACAATCAGGAAGGCCAAATACTTGTATAACCAAAGAAAAGGTAGATCAGATTTTTAGAAGTCTTGGAGAGATAAGAAAAAGGAAAAGAAAGATCATAAGAAGAAAATATTTAAACACCCTTTCTTCAATACTAGTGATAATACATATCAACAAATCCATCCAGGTCAAAGTGGATCTAAAATGGCATAATCCTTGGGGAAAAAGGAAAGTTAGCCAATCAAATGATGGGATTATGAAGGGGACTATTTGTACATATATTTCCCTCAAAAGGAAGTAAGAATGAGGAATGTGCATCATATCCAGGAGATAACTACAATGAAATATGTGGCTAGAAACATCACAAGAATATATTCCACCCTAGAAAATTGACATGCATATCATGAGTCAAACATGATTAAGGTTGTAGGTAAAATTGACAATCATTTGCTACAATTTATTAATTCAGGAGAAATTTAGTAACATTGACCCTAATTTGGTAGAAAGATTCAATATGGAGTAAGTAAGCATGAGAAATCATGGTTGGTTCAATTGGCTACTAGGACTAAAAGGAAAATTAATGAGATTGTGAAAGGTTTCACATTAGATATGGATGTTTCAGCACTATTGTAGACTGAACATAATATCACTTGATTCATATGGTGTTCTTATTGGAAGGGATTGGTTGGATACACTTCATGTTGTCCTAGATTCTCATAATAAAACTTTCACTTGTCTTGATGAAGAAGGAAAGTAGAGGACAATGAAATGCATTCCCATACCCATTTCTATAAGGGAGATTTTATCCTTGCAACTAAAGGGATGCTTCAGGAAAGGGTTTCAGTTGTATGCAACTCATGTGGAAGAACTAGGAAAGTCATAATCCCAAATCTTGAGGACTTTCTAGTGCTCATGTAGGAATATATAGATGTAATAAGGGAAATACCAAGTTTCCACTAATAAGAGATATTGATTTATCTATTAATTCGATGCTTGTAGTTGATTCGGTATTTAAGACTCTAGATGGAATGAGCACACTCTAATTGAAGGATTGGCAACTGCAATTAGAAGAATAGTTAAAGAAGGGGTATATATTCCCAAGTGTATCTCCTTGGGGAGCACCAATACTCTTTGTAAAGAATAAATATGGGACTTTGTGGCTATGCATTGATTTTAGATAGTTGAACAAGGTCATTGAGAGAAATAAATATCCTCTACCAAGAATTGATGACCTATTTGATCAACTAAGAGGAGAAAATATATTTTCAAAGATATATTTGAGGTTGGGATATCATCAAATAAGGAGAAAGGATGAATACATCAATAAGACAACTTTCAGAACCATGCATGAACACAATGAATTTGTAGTGGTGCCATTTGTACTAACAAATGCACCAACTACCTTCATCTGCATAATGAATGGAATATTTAGAAATTACTTGGATACGTTTGTCATTATATTCCTAGACGACATTATTATTTATTCAAAATTAGAGGAGCATGAAAAGCACTTGAGGTTAGTAGTACAAGTTCTAATATAGCATCAATTGTATGCTAATTTAAGAAAGTTCTCTTTTTATAAAACATAGATTCATTGTTTGGGACACTTCATCTTTGAGGAATGAATAGTATTATATACAGAGAAGATTGAAGCTATTAAGGGATGGCCTACACAAAAGAACATAGTCTAGGTAAGGTCATTCATGGGGCTATATAGAGACTACAAAGGATTCATAGAATGATTGTCCAAGATTTCTCATCCCATTACATCCTTACAAAAGAATAAAATTAAATTTGGATGGACACCAAAGTGTGATGAAAGCCTCCAGTTGTTAAACAAATTGCTTAATAGTGCACTGATTCTTAAGATTGTTGACCCAAATGAAGATTTTGTGTTTTGTAAAAATGATTGTAAAGAGAGACTTGGTGAATTTATTACTTATAACGGGCATGTGATTTGTTATTAATTCAAGAATCTTAAAGAGCATGTTGTTCGATAGGAATGTAAAAGAGTACATAGAAGATCAAGCAGTTGAAGACAGAGAGTCAATCCAGACTATCAATAATAAATTCTATAATGAGTTACACGACAAGTTTCTTTGTACTGTCCCCTCTCTCTTCCATAAATTCCTCCTAGATAAGGGAGTGAGTGACATCATTGAGTATCAGCCCCATTTGAAAGATCCCCCTCCAAATTCTAATTGGCGAGAAAGACAAGAACAATGGGAAGAATTCTTGGAAGCTAATTGTAGAGACAACAAGGAAGCTTGGGATTACTTCGTAAAGAAATGAAATCAGAAAAAATGGCAAACATCGTTGACCGCGAGTAAGTCGGGTCGGTGTTGAGGGAGATAGATGATATGTGGGATATGATAAGTCGAATTCGAATTTAAAAAAAAAATCAAATCCAAAGTTGGACCACACCCAAGTTGAAAATGATGAGATTCGATAAATTGAAAAAGGTTCGAAAGTTGAAAAAGGTCGAACGCAGATTCACAAACCCTCGGTTGTCATTCAAAAAATAGAGTAGGATAAAAGGAAGAATAATCAAGAGGAGTTCCAGAAGGAAAAGGATCCTATAAAATATCATAGAAAACCTACCCAGGAGGGACATTTCGCTAGAGCATCCTTTGAGAGTGCCCTGATGACTCTTGGGAGGAGTAAAAGCTTACGATTGAATATGGTAGCCAATGGAGCCCAACAAGTTAATGATAAAGTCGATATGGAAATCGACCTGAGACCTATGATCTGACTCTCTCTAATAAAAATACCTAGCCCACACATTTCATATTCTCTCCAACAACGACTTCATATAAATACACAATCACCACGTGTAATGTCCCCACTTTTGGACATCATTATATTACAGAGTGTTATGTTGACCATAGTAGCCAGATGGGTGTGATAGTGAGTATAAGAGCTATTGATGGGTTTTATTGGGCTTGACTTGAATTGTTCATCATATTTCATCATCAGGACCCATTCCACACAACTTGGCTTTGGTTCCGTTGCATTCCAATGATTTCCGTAATATTGAGTTATTTTGGGTTATATTTTAATTAAATTCACTAAAAAGGTCATATTGTGCATAATACTTTGAGAAACCTATTAGTGTAATATCTCATTAGAATCGAGATGAATAGAAATACATGATAATATGATGAGAAGTGACTTTCAGTGGCCGAAGAAGACATAAGGATGGATAAATCACTTTTTGGAGGTAAAATGGTTAATTAATTAATAAAGTGATTTAATTAAGAAATAATAAAATAAAGTAAAAGTCACTTGGAGAGAAAATGTGAACAGGGGGTATAAAAGAGAGACAGGGGCCTCTATTCTCTCATTATGTCGTTTATCAGTTTGATATCTAGCTTCTTGCTAATGAGCCCATGCACTTGAGGGTTTTGAGGGTTTTGACTGAACAAACCCTAGAGATAAGCTCTGTGGTGAAAGATCCCACCCAACCTGGTCCAAGCTTGGTCATGGAGGTGAAATATTCCTCCTCACCACTCTACATCAGTTCTATCTCAGTCACAGGTAGATCCTTCAACAACTACATGTACATAAGAGAAGGGGAGAGCAGTTGTAAGGGTTTCCAGCAGGAGGGTGCATAAGAGGAACTAGATCCATTCGATTTTCCCAAGGAGAAGGAGATTCAAAGGGTTTAGCTATTGAGATAGCTTGGTGGTGGCCATAGTTCCATTCTTGGCCTATCCTAGAGGTTTTTTGGCTGAGTATTGTTTTATGATGAGTGTGGTACGATTTCACCTAGAGGAGGGGCACAACTTCTGAAGTGGATCTATTCATGGGAAGGTCACAAACTCCATTACCCAGCAAAGGAACTTCCCTATCTTGTTTATGGACTTCATATCTACACTTCGCATGGGTTTTGGTTTCCATTGGATCCAAGGAGGATGGGGGCCTAAATATCTCTACAATTACAACCAGAAACTAGTGCGCAACTCATCCAGTTTGAGGGTTTGGCACATCAGAGTGAAAGGATCCCAACTTGTCATTTGTCTTCTTCAACTATTTTTCCTTTGGAGGCTTGTATAATCTCTTCTTGGATTCACTTGATGGTTATTGTCATTTGGATATGAGATCTCAACTATATTGTTCTAGATCTGCAGATCTATTGTACCGGGATCTTCTACTATTATGAATAAAATCAAATATGAGGTATTTGTGGCTATTTCTTGTGTTGTTGATCTTGCATCTTGTTGAGTATATTCCATTGTTATATCTTCTTTGATTGTTGGTTGCAAACACCAATTAAACCATCATTATAAACCCTAGCACAACTCATAAGACTTAATTTTGCAAAGTGTTTGACAAAATGCCACAACCAGAAAACCCCTAAAAATCAATGAAAAACACAATGTTCCTAGCATATTGGGTTGGGAACATTACAGTGGTATCAGAGTGAATATTCCTCCCAGCCTGAGGGGTATTCCATAAGGAGAGATGAATATTTTGGACTTTTCTAGAGGGATTGTTTATTGTGAGAGGGAATATCAAGCCCTCAATGAGACTTTTAGGGCTCTAATAACATTCCAACAGTTTGTATCCATAAAAAATCCTAGGTGGAGCAAAGATGAGGTTACACATTGGGTCGACATAGAAGAGGAAAACAGGGCCAGAGAATCTAGATGGAAGGAAGCACAGATTAATCCTAAACCCATTAGGAGCATGGAACTTTGCTACAGTTGCAAAGAGCCTTGGTAGCAAGACCAAAGATGCAAGGGTAAAGGAAAGGTACACATTGTTGAGGCGCACTATGACAGTGAGGATGGGGAGTTGTGGGAGGATGCAACCATAGATGCCTATTTAGAGAATTCTGATGAGGCTAGTGACTCTTGCTAATTTGAGGGACAGGATGATAGTGCATGTTCTTTATCTTCCACATCAGGCAGTGTTGAGGATTCAACACTTCAACACAGTGGTGACATGTGTGAGGATTCATGGGTGTTGGCACTGAAATATGATGATATTAGGAGGTCATATGACCTACCCTTAGGTGTGGACATGGATTTCAAGAAGTCATGCATGGAGGAGGATGATATTTCTATGATGATCATGAAACATTTTTCATCTTCTCAAACACCTATGATAGCCATGACACATGAGGATATGAGTGGAATCTATGACATGATGGAGGAGCCTTGTGTGAGGATTGTACACTAGGGGCATATGGATTTGTAGACTCAGGAGAAGAGACATGACTTAGAGACAGTGGACCTTACACATACCTATCAGTATGAGGAGAGTGAGTCACCTCTTTTGGAGGCTCCATTATTTGATCAAGTTGTGGAGACTGACAGTTTGATGGGACACTTACTTTCAGGACTAGTCTATAGTGATGAGGATTTACTCCTTATTGGTATGGATGACCATAGCACATGTCTGGACACATCTGTGTGGGATACAAACACATATGACATTAGCAGAGTGAGCACACAATAGGATACAAATTTCCATATAGGATACAATGTGATTCATATAGAGGTTGCAGTTGTTGATGGAGTGCAGTGGCATACAAGAGGGCTCAGTATCACAGTGGATAGTGGGAAGTTAAGTACCTTATATTTTGAATATTGTTTGGTTGATGATTCCATTGTTGACATGAGTAGTGAGAGGCATGAGGTAGCACCTCATCAAGATTGTGATCATGAGTCATGACACTTGGAAGGTCAATTGAGGGTCAGTGAGGACATGATCATGGCATCCACTAGACACATTGATGACACACATGCAGTGGTGGAATATTATTTTTGGAGGGAATTGATGACACATGATAGTTCATATGGGGTATTTTCCATGGATGACCTTCATACTCTCAGTGAGAGAGTGACTATGATGAGGGTCGACTACCAATAGTTGTTGATGGACAAAGATTTCCTGTTGGAGGTAAGAAAGATATATCACAGGGCCCTAAGGAAGAAGGAGTTGGAGGTGGACCAACTCACTCATGAGTTTGCGAGCACACGAGGATTATTGGAAGGAACACAGACAACCCTTCAAGAATCAGAGTCCAGATTAGAGGAGCTCCTTGAGGAGACTAGTCAGAGATACATTATATCTATCGCAACAAAGAGTCAAATATATCCATCAGTTACATTGTTGGAGGATGTCTGAGTGTCAGATGGGCCACCATTCATGGGTATTTCTGAGACAGTTGGTCATACACATACACATGAGGATTCCAAATCCAGGGGAAGTTGTAGGGACACTTTCATTTGTGTTCCAAGATTGGTTGATATCTACGTCGAGGTTGAGTTGGAAAAACACCTTGGACATATGATGATGAGAGATAGTTCACAGGAGCATGCAAAGGTGTACAGTAGGATTCAAAGGGACACATTGGATTGTAGAGAGGAGACACACTTAGTGGAGCATGGAGATTCCTATCCCTTGCAGAAACACATAGTTCTGAGAGATCACCTTCACAGTAGCAGTAGATATCTAAGTGATGATGGAGGGAGAGTTATTGACCAACATTTTTTGGAGTTATCTACTGTTGTACCTGATAGTTTTATTTTAGATGATTATTCACCATGGGTTCCAGTGAAGGAGATTTTGGTCCAGTCCTGGGGATTGATAAAAGCGTATGATACTTTCTAGTACTCCAGTCAGTTACAGATGTTTCTGTTAGATTTTCCCGATTCTTTCATCATTAATAGAATCATAGGGGGGGATAGACAGTGGTAGGGGACATGGAGAGTTAGTAGGTCAAGACCACCTGACAAGAGTGTCTTTATTGCATACAGCAGGACAGGGGTGGATCATCAGAGACAGACACTTGAGACCTTGGGTGTGATGGTGAGCATCTTAGTCCATGCGATAAAAAAATTCTCAGAGGGTGATGCAGATTAATATTCTCATTGGGATGAGGATGGAGGGATTCTGACAGTTATCAGTAGGGAACATCAGAATTTAGTGGGGATTGGAAGTGATAAACTTCCAAATTTTCCATGGGATCTGAGAGTCCATTTAGTCAATAGTTTTCTTCATCTTATGATGGCTCGGGTTGCACCATAGAGAAACATACTTCACTCTTGGATGGTTTTGAGAGGAATTGCATGGACTTTTTCTAGGTGGTGAGACGGGTTCTCCCTATTGATACTCGTGATCGAGTATGGAGATGGTTGGGCAGATGTTGATTCCACAGAGATATCCTTACAGGTTTAGTTTCTTGATAGTCGACCCAATTATCACAGGTATTTCAACGTGAGGATTCCAGAGTGGCGGATTCAGTATGTATACATTGGGAAGATAGTCATGATCAAAGTAGTGCAGCATCAACATGATGGTTCCTGTCAGATATTAGCATGGGACCCTGGGATTACGGGTTGGTCCTTTCATTGGTTGATGAGGCGAGTGGATATTGGTAGGGGAAAGTCACTTTGATTTTCCATTGAGATTCAATATTGGGGAGAGAACATCACTTGTTGGTGATTCGTTGAGGTCTTGCAGTACCTCACTATGGCAGCACCATGTTCATTCAAAGGAGGTTGTGTGTTATTTTCATGAGACTCATGATGTTGAGATGCTACAAGACTATACTACACATGGAATTTCAGTTCAAATCCTGATATGGGATCCAAGGATTGGAGTGCTTGGTAGTTCAATGTTTGATGGAGTTGAGTTTCGAGTAGAGTGGTTTATTGGGGAGTTGAATAAGGTTCAATGGCCATTGATCATTCTACTCATTGGGAGAATTTGGTCATCATGTATGGCGAGCACTTGGAGGGGCCATGTCTTGAGGAGAGCTGACGACAGATCACACAGGTGGATATGGGACCCTGATACCATATGTAGAGGGGTTTAGTTATTGCTTGAGGACAAGAAAAGGGGATTTTTCTTTGGATCACACAAGTGGATATGGGACCCCGATACCATAGGTAGAGGGATTTAGTTATTTCTGAAGGACAAGAAATATTCTAGCAGGGAGGACTGTAATGTCCCCACTTTTGGACATCATTATATTACAGAGTGATATGTTGACCAGAGTAGCCAGATGGGTGTGATAGCGAGTATAGGAGATACTGAGGGGTTCTATCGGGCCCAACTTGCATTGTTCATAATATTTCATCATCAATACCTATTTCACACAACTTGGCTTTGGTTCTGTTGCATTCCAACGATTTCCATAATTTTGAGTTATTTTGGGTTATATTTTAATTAAATTCACTGAGAAGGTCATATTGGGAATAATGCTTGGAGGAACCTCTTAGTGTAATAGCTCATCGGAATCAGGAGGAATAGCACTACAGGATAATATTATGAGAATTGACTTTCAGTGGCCGGAGAAGCTATAAGGATGGATAAATCACTATTTGGAGGTAAAATGGCTAATTAATTAATAAAGTGATTTAATTAAGAAATAATAAAATAAAGTAAAAGTCACCTGGAGAGAAAAGGTTAACAGGGGGTATAAAAGAGATATAGGGGCCTCTATTCTCTCATTATGTTGTTTATCAGTTTGATATCTGGATTCTTGCTAGTGAGCCCATGCACTTGGGGGTTTTGAGGGTTTTGACTAACTAAACCCTAGAGATTAGCTCGGTGGTGAATGATCCTACCCAAATGGGTCCAATCTTGGTCACAGAGGTGAAATATTCCTCCCTGACCATTCTACATTATTTCTATCTTAGTCACAGGTGGATTCTTTAGCAGTTATAGGTACAAAAGAGAAGGGGAGCGCATATGTAAGGGTTTCCAGCAGGAGGGTGCACATGTGGAACTAGATCCATTCGATTTGTCCAAGGAAAAGGAGATTCAAAGGGTTTAACTATTGAGATATCTTGGTGGTGGCCATAGCACCATTATTGGCCTATCCTAGAGGTGTTTTTTCTAAGTATCGATTTATGATGAGTGTGGTATGATTTCACCTAGAGGAAGGGCACAACTTCTAAAGTGGATCTATTCATGGGAGGGGAAAAAACTCTATTCCTCAACAAAGGAACTTCCCTATCTTGTTTCTAGACTTCAAATCTACACTTCTCACAATTTTTTGTTTCCATTGGAGCCAAGGAGTAAGAGGGTCGAAATATCTCTATAGTTACAGCCAAAAACTAGTGTGCAACTCATCCAATTTGAGGGTTTGACACATCAGAGGGAAAGGATCCCAACTTGTCATCTGTCTTCTGCAACTATTTGGGCTTTGGAGGCTTGTATCATCTCTTATTGGATTCACTTGATGGTTATTGTCATTTGGCTATGAGATCTCAACTATATTGTTCTATATCTGCAAATCTATTGTACGAGGATCTTCTACTATTATGAATAAAATCAGATCTGAGGTATTTGTGGCTATTTCTTGTGTTTTTTATATTGCATCTTGTTGCATATATTCCATTTCTATATCATCTTTGATTTTTGGCTGCAAACACCCATTAAACCATCATTATAAACCCTATCTCAACTCATGAGACTTAAGTCTGCAAAATGTTTGACAAAATGCCACAACCAGAAAACCCCTACAAATCAATGAAAAATGCAATGTTCCTAGCATATTGAGTTGGGAAAATTACACCATGGGTGTGGTCTCGGACTAATAATATTGTCCATATAAGAGATGCAGTATTAATCAAAACACAAGAAAATAATCAGAATCGACCAGAAGACATAATCATTCATGTCATAGATCTCAGGGACGTCGCCCCTTGCCGAAGCTATTTCTAGAATATTCAAACTCAAGAAGCAGTGAAAGTGAACTGACGTGATCATGTAGAGGAGGAATTATTGAGTTTATAGATAAAGTTTCCATATGGAGGATTCAATCCCAAGCCAAGGACGAGTTGAAGATATCCTGACTAAAGGACATTTGCAGATTACATTGACATAAGCAAACAACTCGACCTTGACTCCAAAAAATAATACTACGTCAACTTCCAAGTTGAATTTGACTAAAGATATTGTAATAATTCCACTTTATATAAAGAAACCAACAATGGGGCTTCATCACATCCATATTTACGAAGGAGACAAAGACCCCAAGTGACATTGGTTCATGTGTGATAAATATTGGGATGTTGCAGATATAGTCGATGAAGAAAAAAAAATGGCCCAGTTTGGATTTGCACTTCAAGCCAAGGCTCTTACCTAGTTTATGAATTTCACTAGAAATCAAACCCATACAAAGAACAAAATAAAGCATAATTTTCTCTCATTCTTCAATATGCAAGATAAAGTCATCTAACAACAAAAAAACTTTAGGAAATTAAGCAAAATCCAAGCAAGACTGTGCGTGAGTACGAAAAAATATTCAAATACTTACTGAGTCAAATACTATATGCAATTGACTAAAAGTTACTAGTGCAATGGTATGTAGTGGGACTATGACAAAATATCATAACTCCATTACAGATGTACGACCTTTCGACATGTGAAAAAATCCTCAAAAAAGCTCAAAGGATTGAAATGGATGATGAAGGCTTGGTTAACACATCAATCACTAAAAGAAGATTGGAAGAAAAGATCATGGAGCTACAAAAGACAATTAAAAACATATCACTCACTCTTAATGAACTATGGTGTACCATTTTATCTAGCGAAGGTCACACTAAAGACTACTGCAAATTTAGCAATGCCTTAGACCCAAAAGTTAGGCACATCCATATCAAAACTTATTGTGAAAATTGTCAAGGCTTGACTAATCATGCAACCAGAGAATGTCCACACAATCTAAGAAATGTACGTCCCAAGTGGTGCCAAATTTGCGAAGAGAATAATCATTCCACCCAATAATGTCGCTTGAATGATAAGAACTGAACAAATATCCACTTACTCTAGCATACACAAGCATTTGACCAGGATGTCGATCAAGGAAACAATTATAAAGGTCAAGGTCAAGCATGATACCAAGGTCGAGGTAGAGGAGGACGAGAAAGATTTTTAAGAGGACATGGTCGAGGACAATATTATTGTTTTAATTGTTGGAAATAAGACCACATCAGTCCAGACTGCTCGATAAAATATAGAAACCATTTAAAATTTTGTAATATTTGCGGAGTAGGAGATCACTCCCTAGAGGACTGCCCAATTGTGTTGGACAAAGTCATGACCAAGAGAAATGTAAACCTTTTACATATAATGCCCAAACAAGATATTATGGATTCAAAAACTCTCCATGTGGTAACAATATCGGGAGCGGGTAAAGATAACAACCCGAAGGCATCAAATTGACAAGGGATCAGAGTTCCATATCCTGACCCCAACAAAGAATAAAGGAATATGCAAAATCATTGAAAATATTTAAAAATATCGACCATATCCCGAGCCACATTATTAAACAAGTCATGGCCAATTTTGTATCACAAGTGAATATCCTTCCCAAAGAAACATGGGTTTGACACAAAAGACCCCTGCTACAAATGACAATGAACTACTTAAAACTAGTAGATCAAATATTCATTGAACCAATTTATACTCTCAAAAGTGTCATCACTTGTATAATGGAAATTCTGATGAGAGTTAATTTTGAAGTTATAAACCTGGTTGAAGGAATTCATGCTTATCCAATGCTAGTCGGAAAACCCTGGGCCCAGAACATGAAAGACACAATATCTTTAGAAAGAGACTGGATCAAGCTGAAAGGAAGCGGAAAAAAAATCATAATCCCCCTATACCCAAAATAAGGAAAACCATGGGTTGATACATGGGATAAGTCCCAAAAATCACATCGACTATACCAGGTAATGCACAAACAAAAAAATAGTGTCGAACCTAACATTGAAGGAGAAGTACTAGTTGTATCTTCGTTGTTGATAGGCCAAAAATTAGATATTGAATTGTGCAACTGGAAGATGGATAATTATGAAACTCAAGACAAAGAGTTTTGGTCAATAGATGAAATACCTATCAAATGATCCAGTGCATGCTTCTTGATTCACACCCCTATTTTCGTTGAGAGAAAATTAAAAAAATGCCAACATTAATACCGACTAATGCATACACAAGAACTTCCCCGTAATTTAATGAACGAAGTTCTCTATCGACACATGTCTAAGAAGTCTCCAAGTTAGTAGGGGAACAAGGAAGAATACAAAGTCTAGTTGAGTCCTTCACTGGCCAAGCAACCCAATGGTGGGAGACTCATGCAAACCGACTTCAAACATGGAATACTACCACATTATATTTTGTGGAAATATTTGGTGGGAAAATATCTCTTCAAATATCGACATCCCGATTTTTAAACCTAGATTTGACCTAGAAATCCACATACAAAAGTGTGAGAAAGAAAGGAAAAAAGAAAGATACAAAGATGAAAAAGTATGGTCCCATATGTTCCTGAATACATTAGATGATATACCTCACAAATGGTATAATATTGAAGAATCATGAGGGATACATCTGACTGGAATGAGATTAAAAGAAAATTTATTAATTACTTCTAATTTATATCGGAAAATAAACTTTTAAAAGTAGCTACAAAGGTAATCGAGAGTTCTTTACAGAAATCAAATTCTAGAGAAAGGAAGGAAAAAGGAAAAATCAGACAAAAAGAAAAGTTAAGCAAGGTTAATAAAAACTTGAGTAAAATACTTAATAATTCAGTTACCTGTGTTAGGTACATAAAAATTGTTTGTCAGTTGTTAGATATGAAATCAACATAAACTGTTAGAGCATTCACTTACGCAAAAATGGGAAGAGATAAGATCCCTTGGATAGTGATTAGAGCATATATATAGAACGTAAAATCAAGTTCAATACCAGGATGAGATCTATGACACTACTTAAATAAGCATATTGGTCGACCAACTGAACGAGATAAACATCACTCAATTAAAGACAAAACATAAAAATATGAGTTATATGGACCAATCGAGCAGGGAAGACATCAAGTGAGAGAACACACAAGAAACCACAAGCATGAAGGAAACATGACCAAACACTTTAGAACCCCGACCTCCCAGATGGATGGACCCAAGAAAACATTCATATCAAATACCGATCAAGTCAAGCACGCAACCTAAAAAAATAAAACCGACAGAACCTGTATAATTAAATTGCACGAATACATCAATGCCATAAATACTCTACAGGAAAAGCTCATACTTCATGCCATCGTTGAAGCGCAAATCACCTCACATGCACAAATAGTTAATTTCGACACCAACATCAAGGGGGATGAATTAATATCCATGTTGGTACAATCAAAGTCCCCATTCATTGTCCCACCTATAAATTTAGACAACACATACGATTTTGCTTCATTGTTGTTTTCACCCAAGCATCTACATAGTCCAATCCGAGAAACCCCAAATATGCATCCTAGCACTGAATGAATCAATCCCCAAGAAACTGAGGAAATGCCCAGGATGAGAGGCCAAGCAGCAAATCATCCAGTCGACCCACGAACAAAAACCAAGTTGGATAATATAGGGGAAACCAAGCTCGAAGTATGACTGCAAAACATCTCTGCCACAAGAATGGAAGAAGTTGACTGGTCACGACATTGGAAAAACTTTACTACATGGGGGATGGAAGAATGAAAATGGAAATAGGAAACAAAGCTTCTTGAAAAAGAGAGAATCAGACATATCCTAGGATTGACGCAAGTTGCCGAATTCAATGGATGGAAAGAAGAGGTTTCCAAGTATATTATCAGTCGATATCACAATGGCTCTCTATGGCTAAATTACCCAGTTGACATCACCAGAGGACTCATCCACATAATAGTTGTGGTGCATTGGTAAGGAGAGAGGATGATGCATGGAGTAGTTGTGTGCTAAATACATAAATCGATTATGTGAAAGGTGGCAATGTGCATATCATACTCGGTGATGAAGTGTGGAGTGGAAGTGTGTGGATCGACTTGGAAGAAGGAGCACACATTTGTGGTGCGCAGTCTAGATAGGAAGGTAGGTCACAAAATGTTGGTATGCCAAAAGAAAAGGAATATGGAGGCTCCCCTAGTGTTGGGGGAGATGAATTGATAATAGTAGATGGTCTTGCACATTTGCAAGTAGAAATCTCTCTGGGTCACCTCGTGAGAATTTTCAGAAGAAGATGGACTTAACCACCCTTTGTACCACCACCCTTGTGAATTTTTAATAAAGAAGAAACCACGACAGATAGTGAAGAGATTGGAGTAGAACAAAGAGAAGAAGAAGAGAGAAGTGATGAGATAAGTGAAGAAGAAGGTGAATTTAGAAATAATTTACCCCAAGCGATAATGGTGTGGAAGAGTTCAGCCAACAACGGTAAAAAAGAGGAGCTAGCTCAAGTTTGAACATGGAAAATCAAAATAGTACACTGAGATTGTTCATGTTCCATGGAACAGGTAAGGATGCTATAGAGAAACAATGGATCACCTGTGAATCAGTCTAGTATGTAAAGAGAGTTACAGACGACGAGACTAAAATCACGAAACTAGATACCACAATAGGGGATAGACCCCTGATGTGGTACATGAAATACAAGGCTACTGTGCCAACGGTAAATGAAAGGTCTTTGGCCAATATTAAGCATTATTTACTTAGGAAGTTTTAGAAGCCTAATTCAGAATCCCAATGCATTACTGAAATCGAGGAGATCAAACAGAAGGAAGTAAAAATTGTCTAGGACTATGACCAATGGTTTATAATATTATTGGATAGGATGATATTCCTAATCTAGGACATGAAACACATGGAATGGTTCATTGTGGGGTTACTCCCCCATATCTGAGTCTCTCTCACCCAACAAAAGGTTATGACTCTGGAAGAGGCATTCAAGATTGTGATGTGCTTGGAAACTACACCTGGAGGCACAGAAACATCAGTTAGGTTGGTGTAGGTTTAATCACAACCGACCAACATAAAAATATAGCTGCAAGACATGGCCAAGACTAACTTTGTGCAAGAACACGTATAGTGTACTACATTTCGTTTCGAGGGGCATCACCGAGATGAGTTCCCTATCCTTCAAAATTATGTGGTGACTAGTGTGTTGAGTCCATTTCCATCTAGACAGTCAGAATGGTGTGAAATATGCATGCAGTGGGGCCATGTGTCTCCCCACTATCCCACATTACAAAATACCAGATAACGACTCACACTCCATTCTTTGAGTTTTGTAAGTCCATTGGACATGATGTCAACAATTTCTTCTCCTTCCAAGTAATGTAAGATAACACCTGCAATGCATTATGGGTCCAAGAGGATAAAAAAAGTGGTGAGTGTAGTGGTGAAGACATAGGCAGATACCAAGGGGGAACCTGAGGAGGATATGGTCACAGTCGTGGACGAGGGGGAGGTAGAACCCCCACATGTTTTAATTGCAGTGATATTGGTCAGGTATCTGATTTTTCACCAAACCACATGTGTTATGTGCATATTGTTATAGTCTCGAACATGTAACCAAGGATTATACTGACTTACTAAAGAAGTGGGAGGACAAGAAGACCAATTGTAACATGACACAGGTCAAGATGCACAAAACCAAGAAGAATAATGAGGAGGCTAATGTCTGAGTTGTAACTCACGAGGGAAAAATACATGGGAAGACCTCAAACATGGTGAAGGCTCAGGTCAAAAACCAGATGGAAATATCAGTAATGTACCTCAACTCACTCCAAAGTTTGATGTTGCTCAACATAAATAGCTTCTGTGTGATGTGTAAAGAGAATTCGAAGAGGAAAGAGCACACAAGGAGTTGAAACAGATGACTCAAAGGCCTCTTAAAGAGGTATGGATATGAGAGGAAGTATAGAGGGAGACACAAAGGTCAATAGAATAAGCATGCATCCACGAAGAGGTACAATGGGCGACGCAAAGGTCATTGGAAGAATCTCGTGCACATGAGGAATTTCAACGCGGGATGCAAAGGTCTTTGGAGGAGGATCGCATGCATGAAAAAATACATCATGCGAACCAAATATTGAAAGAGGAAGCACACAGACAAATTATACTTCAATGCGCTAAAAAAAAACATATGAAGAATAGCGCTAGGAGGATTTGCAATCCACAGTGCATGATGAATATTTCTTGCGAATTAATTCACATGACAGAGACCAAATATCAAGTCAATTCCTTCTTGCACTATTATTTACATTTGATTAAAGACCTAGAAGTTGCAAGTAAGTTGACCAAGATGTTATCTACTTGCATGAAATAACAAGGAGAGGAGACCACCATATCTACTCCACTACCATAAAGGGATGTCTTCCAAGTCAACAAGAAAAGGTGCATTGGTCAAGAATTTAAAATTACAATAGAGCTTGGTGGGTAAGACATGGATGCATTCATGTTCGATCTAGGATCCGACGTGAACATTTTACCTAAGAAATATTGGGAAGTGATGGGTAACCCTAAGTTGGTATGGGTAACCCTAGGTTGGTATGGTCTCCCATCTAGATCTAATTGGCCAAACAATACAATATCTACCCCATAGGCGGGCTAGAGCAATTAGAAGTGAAGACAAAGATCGATTTTGAAGTTATCAAGATCATGGATGAGTCTGATCCATATCCTGCATTTCTGGGGGACACTGGGCCTTTGACAATAATGCAGTGTTAAATTTGAAGAAGAGGCAGATGTCCTTTGAAACTGATACCTTGCGTGTGGTTGCACCACTAGATCCATATGAGGGATATCGATACAATGAGCCCATGGATGAGGATGCATGGAGCACCGTCATCAAAAATATTTACAAAATCACGGGGCACGAGGAGGACTACATCAACCTGACCACAGATGGTGAATTAAGCTAGAGAAGTGTTAAGTCTTATGACACAGATTCTGAAGATTCCATGGAGAGGTGGTAGCTCAAGATATATGAAGTCTCAACGAGGAGGTGCATGTATATCTCTATAGAATATTGCGTGTAATAATTTGGATCTTATCGATATGATGGGTCAGAGCCGGTGGACACATTGATTGCATGGATACAACGCATTCTTGAGTGCCAATGGCCTCACACACTTGACTCAGTTCTGATAGGGATTCCTACTTGATGGTGGGTTGTGTTAACACTCATAAATTTCTTTGGGTTGTATCAAATAAAACCCCAAGGTAACTATTTCAACCAACTTTAGATTGTATTCTGACCTATACAAGCAGAGAGGGTTCTCTCATATGTCTAATGACTGGTAATAACTCAAAGGATTCATCAATAAATTCATAGAGGTCATATTCTGCAATAGGACAGGTCTATTTTTGTTTTTAAAAGGGTTGGTAGGACAAACAAGGAAAAGTTACCATTGGGCAATGGAGTCAAGGCTTGAATTTCAATGTTTTTACAGTCAATAGCTGGTTGGTTTCTTTCTACAGATCCGAGGAAAAATGGGTGCTATGCTTAGAAAATAAATGATATGATATGAGAGATGGAAATGATAAGAAATCCCACTACACTACAGGCATCAATCAGTGGATGAATCTCCAGTGTAACTTTAGAAGAAAGGACATGGAGATTAATTACTAAACAGAGCATCAAATGAAGACGAATTCTGCAAAAGTAACTATTAACACATAACAAGCATCATCAGTGTGAAAGGAGCATCGAACATGGATGAATTCCTACCACTTAACCTCAGAAAATGCTAGCAGAAAAAAATAATCATGGAAATGATATACAAGAAAAACATACTGAACATAAACACCGTGATGAATCTCAAATTTCAGAAAAAGGAAACTTTTGCATTAACTTCAAAGAAATAAACAAGTCTTGATACCCCAAGGGTCCAACTCTTATCTACTCTTGTACCATGAAATATATAGCAGTATAGGTCCTTTCCATCTCACCATTTCGAACTCCAACCCCTTTCCCAAAATAGAAGCAGTTACAAACATAAAATGACAAGTTTTAATTGATTTCCTACTTTTTAGGAGGCGAAATTATGAAAAATAGGCTTCAAAAATTGAATTGTAATTCTCAAATTGTAATAGTTGTGTAACATATGAGAACATTTTTTGTAGGTAAGATCGTTTTCAATAAAAACCTCTTTTGTTTTCTTGAAATTCGTCTCCATATGACTGGAATACGTGTCGCAAAGACATGTCTCAGACAAGAAATCATGAAAAATGAAAACTAGGGCTCAGTGATTCCTTCTAATATCCCAATTCGTGACACCTTTTGAAAATATGAGAGAGGTTTTTATTATTTGGTTTGTCCTGGAAAAAAACCACTCAGGGATTTTCAAAATTCCTCTCTAGTTGGTCAGAAAGTGATCTTGAATTCGACCACTAAACCAGTCATTTGCACAGTGCGCCCTGTAGCTTATGCATAGTAAAATCCTCTACGTGACAACATCCTTTGCATGGAAAAACTCTCTGCGCAGAAAAATCCTCTGTGCCAAAAAATACCCTGCCCAGTGCGCAACGAATTTTGCAACGCGCAGTTGTAAATGGAAATGGAAATAATAAATGATAAAGATTCCTTTTGAAACCGACCCTTGGAGATGTTATATGATGTCAGGCATAAAAACAATGTTGGTGCTAGCAGGCATCACATTGCAACCTATTGAAAAACCTCTAAACTTAGCTATGAAAATCATGGTGCTAACAGTTGGATCCAATGGGGATGTTATCCTCCCTCTGAGGTAGAAAAGAACAATAGACCGTGTGCCTTATCCATTAGGTTGTTCCCAAGCCATATATTGTGATCTGCAACTTGTAATTTGTTTCGCCACAAACTTATTCTACAACTGAACTAAACCCAAACGGAAAATACAAACTGAAAAATGATGAAAGAAATGCTCGCCATGCTAAGCTTATTCAAACTACTACCTACACTAAGCTAATCTCTGAGCTATTTGATTAGGTGAAATAAAAAATCCAGTGCAACCATGAAAGTGTCTTATCCACGGGTTGAATTCCTTATGTATCTTTGTCAGTATTGAAAGGAAAAGCCCTCTCAATGGAAACTCATCAAATTCAATATCGACCAAATTTAAAAACTTAGGTCCATTTGTTGTTTCCAAACATGCTACAAAAGGATATTGAAAAGAAAGAAAAAATGATTTCAGGAGATTGCACAAGACTGTCATCTTGTATCATCCCTCCAACTACATTCATGCTTCCG
>SNQJ01S0171242.1:0-20542 GCA_010110895.2 Picea sitchensis | reverse complement strand
GGGCCCCGTTTGGGTAAGTGAGTACATCAACTTCCCGGGGTCGTAACTTTTGCATACGATCTCCGTTTTAGGCGTGTGATAGCTCGTTGGAAAGGTATCATCGAGGAGATTCATTTTGGGGGCTCAATATGCCTTTGTATATCATTGAGAGCCTCTATCTCGAAAAACCTTCATTTAGGCCCTCAAAATGGCCCCGGAAGTTAAAACTTGCTAAAAATAGTAAATTGCCAAAATTGCCAGAAAACAGTTTTGAGCCAGTCGGAAAAGGTGGGTGGCCACCGATATCCACCTGGATCAGTGCTAGAGAAACCAAAGGGTTGGTTCTCTCTACAAGTTGCAGCTTGTTAAAGAAGAGGTTGTTGCCTCATTTTGAGTTGGTTCTCAAATATTGATGATGTACAGAACTTAAAAGACTGCTTATCATTCTAAGAAGAAGAGGTTTTCTCCCTTTATGGGTTTCCTCATGAATATTTGTCTTTGTTTATATCATATTTGTGATTGATATTTATTATTTTTGTTGTTCATGACTTGCATAATATTTATGATCACTTGAAGAACATTAATAATATTTCAATAGGCATAAAATTGTTTAAGCACAATAACAACTGATTCACCCCCCCTCTCAGTTGTCTTAGTATTTCCAAAAATTAGTATCAGAGCAGGTTCCTTTTAGCTAAAGGTAGATTAGTAAGCTTAAACATGACAAGTCATGAAGGAACTTCGACCAATAAGCCTCCTCTGTTTGATGGAACAAATTTTGCATCCTGGAAGGTTAGAATGAGAACATACATTATGGCCATAGGTGCCGATGTTTAGGATATTTTAGAGACTGGATATACAAAACCTGTTGTGCTAGCTTCCAAAGATAAATGCTATCTTGAATGGGCTTGCTGAAGTTGAATTTGTAAAAGTAATGCAGCTTGATTCTACCAAAGAGATGTGGGATAAACTCATTAGCAGTTATGAAGGAAATGAGAAAGTAAAATATGCCAAACTTCAGACATATAGATTGAAATTTGAACAACTAAAGATGAATGAGGATGAAACGGTCAATAAATATTTCTTAAGAGTTGAGGAGCTTGTGAATTCCATGAAGGGTCTTGGTGAGAAGATTGAAGACGCATTTTTAGTTCAAAAGATTTTAAGATCTATACCAAATAGATTTAATCCAGATTTTTCTGCAATAGAAGAACTGAATGATCTTAAGATTTTGTCTATTGATCAAAATCTAGGAACTCTAACTGCTTATGAAATGAGGATTAGTAAATATAAACCTACCTCTGGAGAAACAACATTTAAAGAAGATAATAATGAGGATTCTGAGCTTGATGAAATTGAAGCAAAATTTGTGAGAAGACTAAAGAAAGGATCAGACAAGTACCAAGGAAAGTTTCCCTTTAAATGTTTTAACTATGGAAAGATAGGTCACTTTGCATCTAAGTGTCCACACAAGAAGAAGGACCAGAACTTCGAAGGTGAAGAGAAGTACAAATCCAAGAGATTTGGTAAAAAGAAAAGTTTATGTGTAAACAATGATGACTCTTCAGGAGACACAAATAATGATTATTCTTGTGAAGATAAGGTTAATGACTTTATGCTTATGGAAAAAGAGGATTATGATAATAAAATCACATGAAGTGATGTTGATGACGAAGAAGCTGTGGTTGATATGGAAGGTGAATTAATCATTTCTTTGGAAGAAATTGATAGACTCAGATTTAAGAAGAGAAAACAAAAATAATTGTTGATGCAATTTGAAAAGAATGGTAAAGAACCAAGTGAATATTTTGTTTTGTTAAAAGTAGAATTATAAGAAGCAAATAAAATAGAAGATATTCTAAAACAACAATTAGCAGTGAAGAAGGTAATATGTAAATCTCTGGAAGCTGAAGTAGTGGCTGTTAGAAAAGATCTAGAGAAATTTCAGGCCTTATACCATTAGAATCTGACAAGCATTAAAGCCTCAGAAGGATTAGCCACCATTCTGAATCAACAAAGGAATCCAAAGTTGAAAATTGGTTTGGGTTATGAAGAAGGATCAAGTAGTGGTCAGCCAAGGAATAAAGAATCCATCAAGTTCGTCAAATCTACAATCATTGACAACAACCACTATGCAGAAACAAAGGAAGATAATCAACCGCCAAGGAGGAGTGAAAGAAAAAGTACCAGAACCGAATATGTAGAACAAAGAAATAACACAAACACACCCTCTGCTCAAATAAATCATCAACATGGAAGAAATCGACCCGCTCAAAGAAGACAACCATTTTCCAGGTACAAAGGATTTTTCTATGGATATTGTTTTTTTGTTCTAACTTTGGTCACAAATATGTAAACTGTTCTTTAATATTTAGATATGAGCAATCAAGACACTCAAGGAATAAATATCTTCCACAACAAAGAATGAGACAACCAAGTAACAAACAACCATAGAATACAAATCATGTGATGGCTGGTAAAAAGACATAGGTTAAGCATAACAATCATTATGATCCTTTATTCGGTGAACCAGAATGTTACACCTGCCATAATTATGGACATAAAGCTGTAGATTGTCTCTTAAGGAACTATAAGCCATATTTGAATCCCTCTGCTGTAAATGTCAAGGTTTGGAAGAAGAAAGAAAATAGCAAGTGTGGATTAGTGTTGTTAGCTCAAAGACAAAAGAACCCCTAGTATATTGACAATGGATGTTCCAAACATATGACTAGAGACAAAAGTAAGTTTATGTCTCTAAGTGAAAGAAAATTAGGAAATGTAACTTTTGGAAATGATGCACCAGGAAAAATCAAATGTAAAGGAATGGTAAGTCTAAGTAATGGCAAAGGTAAAGCTCAATATGTGTTGTTTGTAGATGGTCTGAAACATAATATGCTTAGTGTCAGTCAAGTTTGTGATAGAGGATGTAAATTTGTTTTCACTTCTAAAGATTGTAAAATACAATCTGTGAATTTAGGACAGTTGATTGCAAAAGGCATAAGAACAAAAAACAATGTCTACGTTTTGAAAGAAGAAAAAGAAGAATGTCACTTAACCAAGTATGATGAAACTTGGTTATGGCATAGGAGACATGGACACCCAAATTTTGATCATATAATCAAACTTAGAAACAATGGGGCAGTAAAATATCTTCCAAAAATATCAAAGCCATATGATTCTATATGCAAACCTTGCCAAATAGGAAAGCTCACTAAGACAAAGTTTAAATCTAAGAACTTTGCATCAACAAAGAAACCTCTTCAGTTAGTACATATGGATTTATGTGGACCATCAAGGAAGGAAGGTACAGGAAAATAAATTATTTCATGTTGATTATTGATGATTATTCTAGACTTACATGGGTTGCCTTTCTTAAAGAAAAATATGAAGCATTTGAAAAATTCAAAGTGTTTAAGGCTCTGACTGAGAATCAAACAGGAAGGTCTGATAGAGGAGGTGAGTTTAGTTCAAGATACTTCAAAGAGTTTTGTGATAAACATAGGATCAAAAGAGAGTATACTATTCCAAGGACTCCACAACAAAATGGAGTAGTTGAGAGGCATAATAGATCAGTCCAGTAGATGGAAAGATCAATGATGAATGAAAGGAATATTGCTCATATATATTGGGTAGAATCAATTCATACATTTGTACATATTCTTAACAAAGCTCATCTCAGGCCACAAAGTGACAAGACTCCTTATGAACTATGGTTTGGAAGACTTGCTTCAATCAAGCATTTTGAAGTCTTTGGGAGTAAGTGTTATATCAAGAATAATGATGAAAATCTTGAAAAATATGATGACAGGGCTGATGAAGGTATCTTCCTAGGGTATGCTACAAACAGTAAAGGATACAGATGTTATAATACGAGGTTGCATAAATTGGTTGATTGTATTGACATAAAAGTTGATGAAGAAATCCCAGCACGAGATGTAAGAAACATTGAATCAACAACAGAGGATATAGTTGAAGTTGAAGATGAACACCTCCAAGAATCAGAAAAAGAAGACTCTGAGTCAGATGAAGATACAAATACTAAGGCAAACTCAAATCAACAGACAACATCAAATCCTCCCTCTAGAATTACTCAAAAGAATCATCCTGCAAGTCAGATAATTGGTGAGAAAGACAAAGGTGTACAAACCAGGAGAAGGATAATCAAAGACACTGAGAAATCACATATAGACTTCATATCCATGGTGAAACCTAGTTGAAGTTGAAGATGAAATACCTCCAAGAATCAGAAAAAGGTACATCTGAAGTTAGATGAAGATAAAATACTAAGGCAAACTCAACTCAACAAACAACATCAAATCCTCCCTCCAAAAATACTCAAAAGAATCATCCCGCAAGTCGGATAATTGGTGAGAGTTATGTACAAACCAAAGGATAATCAAAAGACACCGAGCAAATCAAATATAGACTTCATATCCATGGTGAAACCCAAGAACTTTAATGAATCCATTGAAGACGTAGTTCGCTAAATTCAATGAATGAGGAACTGATCATATTGAGAAGAACAATACTTGGGAGCTTCTTCCTAGACCTACAGATAAGAACGTAATTGGATCCAAATGGGTGTTTAAGAATAAAAATGAATGAACAAGGACAAATTCTTAATAATAAATCCAGATTGTCCTATATATGCAATAAGTTGAATGACGATTTTGATGAAACCTTTACTAGTGGCACATTGGAAGCCATAAGAATATTTCTTACCTATGCATGCTCATAAGAACTTTAAAGTATACTAGATGGATGTTAACTCAACATTTATCAATGGAGATATGAAGAAGAAGTATATGTGGAGAACCCTGAAGGATTTTCACTAACATAATCTTGACTATGTCTGTAAGTTGAAAATGGAATTATATGGACTGAAATAGACACCACGAGCCTGGTATCACAGACTAGACAAATTTCTATAGGACAAAGGTTCCACAGCGTACACACGAACGTATTACTAAGTCTAAAGGATGATTTATTGTTTTGTTTTGGTTTATGTAGATGACATTATTTTGATACCAATGACCCTTCGCCGCTGGTTTTCTAATTAAATGTAGACTGAGTTTGAGATGTCCTTTATAGGAGAACTGCCATATTTCTTTTGGTTTACTTAATCAATCAGAGTTCCCGTATATTTATTTCTCAAGGAAAGTATTTGAAAGAGATATAAAGAGGTTTTAGATGAAGATTCCTCTCCTTAGTACACCTATGGTGGTTGGTTGAAACTTCAATATAGATGATATTTCACCCGATGTTTATCAAAGAACATATCGATCAATAATAGGCGTCTTTCCTGTACATCACAACATCCCGCCTTGATATAATGCAAGCTTGGTTGGAAATGTAGATCTATCAGTCCGCTCCTAAATAAAGTTATTTAGTAGCTGTCAAAAGGATATTCAAATATTTGAAGGGTACAATAACTTATGTTCTTTGGTATCTTAGAAATCATAATTTTCAATTAACCTCTTATTCAGATGTTGATCTCGAAATTGTTTGGATGAAAGTAAGAGCACCAATGGAGGTGCATTCTTTCTAGGAGATTCATTAGTAGCAGGGCTTAGTAAGAAGCATGGATCTATTTCTTCATCAACTACAAAGGCCGAGTACATTACTGCTACTACTTGTTGTAATTTGACATATTATGGATGATTCAACTCTTGCAGATTTGAAGGTAAATTATACCCTGATCCCATTCCACTTCACCGCTGATAACACCAATGCCATTAGTGTCTCCAAGAACTCGTGTTTCCATTCAAATACGAAGAATACCAATAAAGTATCATTTTCTCAAAGAGCGTGTTACAAACAGAGTTGTTCGAATTCATATTCCATCCAAAGATCAGATTAGTGCTTTTATATCTTCACTAAACCGCTTGCAACAACTCAATTTGAGTATCTAATTCATAAGTTACGTGACCCTGTTATCTAGTTAAAATAGACTATATAATTAGGGGGAGTATGTGTTGTTCGAATATCCGACACCGGCGCAATCGGCAACCTCGTGGGGAGACGTTTTTTCGACATTGATGTCAAAGGGGAGAAAAGGTGGTCCTGGATAATACAATTGGAGGTATAAGTAGAATAGTACAACCATTCAAGGTTGCCATCAATGCCAGAGGGGGATATTTTTGGCATGTTTACAGTTGGGAGTGTGCTCGTCATTGATGGAAAGAACAACATCAACAATGGAAAACATGAACAACATAAGCCTGGGGAGTAGAAGTTAACAATATGCAGAGATCAAAGTTCATAAGGGAAAATGATTGAGAATTTGATCACCTGAATATAGGTCACGCCGATCAAATTGAAGGATAGGATAAATGGGGCACATATTTGAGAATTCGATTATCCGAATCTCCATCAGCTATCGAATCAAATTAAGTGAAGGATAGGATAAACAGCACGATGGTGTCTTGTTGGATTTGAAACCAAGCAAGTAAAGCAACATCACGCATAACCAGCCGCCGATCTAAGATCACGATCACGAACAACATTCATTTTGGTTAAATATGTGAGGAGGCTACGCCGTAAGTCTCACTTTAAGAATTTCAAGTTGAGAAATGAAATACCAAGTTCGAAGAGTTGGAGAGCCGGATTAAATTTCAACCATCGCATCTGTGAGGGATACCGCAGGACGGATTGTGAGCTCCAGAGAAATCACTCAAGAAGTTTAAGTTTGAGATTTGAAATCTCAAAAATCTGGAGAGTTGAGAACCAAAATAAATCTGATCTTCCTCATCATAGAAATGATATTAGTCATCAGATTGTCCGCGAAAAATCTCAAGTGTCAAATCGCCTAAAGTGTATCCGGCCACCGACGAAGAGACATGGTGATAATCGGACCTCGTAAATACCCAAAGTAAGCGTCAACCGTTTGATTCAAGGACATGTGACAGACCTCGCCAACAAGGACATGTGGTAGACCATGTCATCATGAACGTGGAAGCACGGCGACATGTGGCAACCATCAACGAGTGACACATTGAAACCCACTGACTCCATGCTAGGGTCAACAGTGACGGTGTAATGTTATAACTCCTCGAGAGATTTACTTCGAGTTTCACCAATTTAACAACGACAAAATCTTCAAGTCCCGGCCAACGCAGAAGGGCCAAAGTGCCGTTTAAGCATCGGGCGTCAAGGAACAAAGTCGCGGAAGGGATGAAGGCGTCATATTGAAGTCACGAGGAAAGAGTCCCAAATCCCAGCCAAAGTCCCGGCGAATGAGGACCGCTGATTTGAGGAGGAAACGCGGTAGGAATCTATGGACTTAGCTAAAATAGTTCTAGGAGAGTGTGAAGTTTGAGAATTGAAATCATCGAAGTCTGAGTAGCAGCGAGATCTCAATCGTTGAATTGAGTAAGGGGCCATAGAACCATTGATCTTGTTGAAAGGTCAAATTTTTGAAGTAGAGGTAGAGCCATCCATTGAGAAGGATAGGTGTTCAGATCATTGACTCCAAAATATCAAGTATATGGAGAAAAGAAGGGTTTGATATTTGAAACTCCTAGAGCCTAGATTACGAAGTAAATCATGGCCATTGATTTAGGAAGGTTAGATATGATCTACAAAACTTAAAAGGATAGATATGAACCATCAGCTTAGAAGCAACTTTTTCATCAATATCAAGGAGATCGATGGTCCCACGCATTATGGGACGAAATGTGTGCTAACTTTAAAATGTTGAAGGAGAGCCACAATCGAAACCACGGTCTTGGAGAAAGCATATGTGGATATCTGTAGTGAATTGTGGGGAAAAAAAGGATTGATCTCAAAACCACTTTCGACTGCGGCCCACAATCACATGGTCACATGATATCATCACCCAAGGTCACATTGGATGTAAGATAGGGGAATGAGCTAGGTAATCGGGATAGGCTCCACATCGGAGGTTACAAATTGAAAAGTCAAAAAGCATCTCTGTGTATAATCCAACGACGCTGACCAAAACGAATCTGATCGAAGGGTTGTTATTTCACCTTGTGGTTTCGATTAGTTACGCATTCGCCATTAATCTAACTAAACTTGCTTGCTTCTAGAAAGGCTGAATCATTGTTCCCGAGTGTTGGAATCATGATTCCTCGAAAGCATTTTGAGATTCCCAACTTTAACGTTGGAGATGCAGAGTGTAATGTAGATGATGAGAACAAGAATAAAAGAAAAATGTCGCGGACATAGAGAGGTTGTTGTTTCTCCTTAAAAAGTAGTTGAACTGTAAGAAACATATAAGGATGTTATTTAAACCGAGGGACAAAAATGCAAAAAGAGATGAAGAACATAAGTCGGACAGAGAAGAAATGGTGAAAACAACAGACTATACAAGAACTTAAGCACAAGAATATGTGATCAAGAACACACTCCATGCGTGCATAAAGTGCAGAGAGGTGTAGAAGAATGGTGATGAGATTGGTAAGCCTTGATAGATAATTTATCACTTTTTAATAAATTTCAACAGCAAAGATTTATATTCTGTGGTGGTAGGTGGTGCTAGGGAGGATCGTTATCCCCGGAAGCTCAAGTGGGTGCTTGAACACTGTGGAGTTGTAACTTCCATCCCGTTGCATCTAGAAAAATAGGGTGGTAGGGTGGGTTCAAGGGAGAACCATTGTTGTTCCTCTGCTATACTGTGCTGGTGCCTGTGGGACTGGAAGTTGATGCTTCCATCTAGTTGGTGATGGAAACACTTAAGGAGTTGGTGCTTCCTCTAGTGGGTGCTAGAGAAAACAGAGTTGGTGCTATCAAACAAGTTTCAGCTTGCAATGTGTTGGTTCTCGCAGGACTCCGAAGTTGGTGCTTCCATCTAGTTGGTGTTGGAACACTGTGAGTTGGTAAGCCCTTCTAGTAAGTGCTAGAGAAACCAGAGGGTTGGTGCTCTCTTCAAGTTGCATCTTGTTAAAGAAGAGGTTGTAGCCTTACTTTGAGTTGGTGCTCAAAAGATTGATGATGTACAAAACATAAAAAAAACTTCCTATCATTCAAAGAAGAAGAAGAGGTTTTATCCATTTATATGTTTCCCTCATTATCATTTGTCTCTCTGTATATCATATGCGTGATTGATATTTATTATTTTTGATGTTCATGACTTGCATAATATTAATGATCACTTGGAGAATGTTAATGATATTTCAATAGGTGTATAAATTTTTAAGAACAATAAAAAATGACTAACCCCTCACTTGTCTTAGTATTTCCAACAAGTTTAACCATCTAGAGGAGAATCAATAAGTTGATGAACTTGAAGAAGAATGAGTAAATCCTAAATCTAACTTATCGTATAGCCAGAAATAGCCAAAATATATTTGATCAAAGAAACCCAGAATACTCCAGAAGGGAGAGCTGGTGCCACTTTGGAGTAAGGCCAAGGAGAGACCATCCATGCATACGAAGTTTGAAGCACTCTAGATCGGGCCATACATCGTCGAGAATATCTTGGGTTTTAAATCCTATATGCCCAGTTGATCATGAAGGTAAAATATTAATGTTTCTATCAATGGGAAACATTTTAAAGGTTTCTTCTCCTAATACTTTCTCATTCTCATTGTACATAATTTCATTTTTAGTTTGTATATTCTTACCTCGACTCCATAACCCAACGGGTGGAAGCATTTGGTCACTAGATATTATGGATTCTTGACAACCAAAAAGAGATTATCATCCCATAGTTGAATTCAGTTGTTGATATCAATTTATTCTTCCAAAATGTCACTCCCCTTTTCTATTTTCCCAACTTCTTTTGTCCATTTCCTTTTCCTCCTCTTCTATACTTACCCAAATTTTCATTTTTTCCATTCTATTCTCTCCTTCTAGTTACTACTTAGTAGTTGTTCCAAAACAATGGCTTCCTGGGTTGGCAGACTTGTGAATCCTCATATCCAATCCACACTCTCACATATTGAGTCCAACCAACTACCATATTATCCTATACTTAATGCTTCTCGGCAATCAAGTAGGTAGTTCTTGGGCTTGGTGGGGTCAAGCTTTCATATCCCATATTTCAAGGGGATATACATTTGCATCCAAAAGATCCAATTTCCATACACACACTTTAACCATTCGATTCTCGAGATCCTAAGTATCTCATCTCTTCTATATTGAGTCCTGACCACCATCAGTCATAACACTTAGCCATTTTTCTACCTTTCTATAGTCCCGAGTTGGCTGGTTCATAAAAATCCCAAATACCATTTGCTCCCTCTATCCGGCCCCCCTCACCTCGCTTCCCAATACACATTTATATGGTTTAATTATAATAACACTTCATGTAGGTACCATAAAGATTGTCATTAATAAGCGACGGGCTCGAGGAGATTTCTTATTAAACCACATTAAACCATGATTTGCATAATATTATATTATATCTCTCAATCACTCATTTCAAATATTATCCGTATTAAAATAACGCTCTCGCCAACTTATGGAAGCAACAACTCACAACATTTCTATGGAGATACTTTGAAATTTATGACTAGAGGACTAAAACTTTCACCAGAGCTGCATCTCCATTATCCATCCCTCTCTCGCCAAAAAGGAATTAGTTTGGATCGTCTCGAATTGCTCATGCAGGATGTGTCTCTGAAGTATTTGATTGTAAGGAACCGGTTTCGTGGTGCGTTGAGAAGTATATACCAAGCCAACAAATGATTCAACTCCAATACCATTCTCTCATCTCCCTTTTTCCTCAAGTGTTCCATAAAATGCCGAAACTCCTAGATCCAACACTCACCTTCAAAGGTGAAGATTGCGTGGACTTGTTGAAAAACATGACAATGGCTCCTGATCTCTTACTCCGGTTCTGGAGAACTCTGACCATCCCCGAGCACGATCGCCTGTCTTGTTCAAAACCCATTTCGAAATCTCCGTTATTTACCGTAGTTACGTGACAAGAAAATATTACACCATCTACATGATTCTTCTTTACATCTTGTATTTCCACCATCGAGGAGAAGGGACATTCGATTTGGGTAAGCTGATTTCCATTGAAATCTCTTCCCAATTGTCTCAGATAAAAGGATAAGAAATTATATATGTCTTCTTATTTGGTTTTTGGGATATCAGATTACTGTCGATTTCCTAAATTGTCTATATGCAAGAAGGTGAATAGTGAATTTTACCATGTGACCTTTTAGTACCAAGGTTTATGGAGGCATAAAGATTCCCCTCGCGATTTTATGAAGTTTTCAATGAATTTGTTTCGGTCCTTAAAGATTGTTGTTTGGAAAAAACACCCCAAGAATATCCGCTCAAGCCAGTAAATTCCTAGATAGAAAGGGAACTTTGGAACAAATGGATAATTACAATGTTATCAGATTTTCACTCTAAGGAAAATCCTTTCTTCCATGTCATATATCCTATGTATCATTTGTTACAAAAAGTTGTAAAGGCAATATAACTTTATTCCATTACTTTTCATGAAAAACAAAAAATCAATTCATACCTCTCCCATAGAAAATTGGGATTTTGTTTTCATAAATATAAACAAAATTGATGAATTCACAAAACACTTCCACAACTTGAATCTCAAATACACTGAAAATATTAGAGGGTTTGACCCTACCGTAATCTCTTTGTGGAACATATACACGCTGGTGTTAGCAATTCATTTATCCATATTGTTCTAGGGGAAGAAGAAGATAATAACCCGGGAAATCCTACCCACACTATTGGCTTAATTTAGACGGTACTTAGTGCCAATGAATTTTACAAACAGAGAGGAAAGGGTCCCAAGGAGAAAGTGCCTAGTCCCCAACTATTACTCCCAAGACCACAACACCTCAGAGCAGTGCTCCAAATGTAATTCCACCCATATAAAAAGGTAATCAACATTAAAATATGAAATGAAATAAACGTAACCTATGAAAAAGTTACATCGAAGAATGGTTCAAGAACTCTATTGATAAACTAAAAAATGAAGGGCAAGACACAGTTGAGACTATTCTCGTAGAACTGCTGATGAAAATGATAAAGATAATAGTGAAATGAAGAGACAAGCGACCATCATAGTAAGTTTACGCCTCGATCACATCCTTATTTTCTTTATCAAGTCCTTCATCTAGTTATTCCACCTCTTCAAGAAATTTTAACCGAAGATTGATAACTCCTTTGTTATTCTTACCATGTCTTGTTGATCCTTCTACCTCCCACCATATTCTTTCTAAAAGCTTATTTCTTTTACGACATTTTATGGCTCACTACTCACATTCACCCTTAAGATGATTACAATGAGGATCTAAAGGTATTTAACATAAATAAAAATACAAAACCCTAACATGAGAAGATGAAAATCCAACAGCTTTTGTGGACCCCGTCTTTGGTAGTTTGGTGTATCAACTTCCGGGGCATAACTTTGGAATACAAACTGCTTTGAGGTGCACGAGAAGTCATTGCTGGGAAAGGTACCTGAGGATATTCATTTAGTGGGATCAATAAAATCCTTCAACTATCTTTAAGGTGATCGATCCTAAAAGAAATTCATTTAGGCCCTCAAAATGGCCCCCAAAAGTTTAGGAACCTAAAACTACTAAAAATAGTAAATTGCCGTAAGACCTGCTTTTGAGTCAGCTTGAAAGTGCAGGCTACCAATATCCACCTGAATCAAAATGAGACCCAAGATTCTCATGAATTAAAAACTGATCATTGGTGTGTGTGTATGCATGTTATGAAGACAACCACAAAGAAAATAAAGGAGTTGGAGAACAACATTCAAATATAATGCTAAGATATTTTGAAGATGAACTAATATTGATAGAGGAGTGGTTGATTAGTCCAAAGATTGAAGGATATTGCATAGTTGTTGCAGAAACAAAGTCTTCAATGATACTTGATCTGAGAGAAGAAATTGATGCCTCAAGAGGAGAAGAAGATTTATTATCTTTTCATGCTAATTGTTTGTCTGAGTATGAGGATTATAAGCCACATGAATATGTAGAGCTTTCTAGGGAAGGTGAATTTATGCCCAAAAGAACAAGAAAAATTTTGAGTATTTCCATGAGACCCGAAAGTAACATCAGAGAGATGAAGACCAAAGAGTTGGTAGAAAATGAGTGGAGTCCAAGTGTAGGAAAAAACCAATAGAGGAAATAGATGGACATTGAGATAGATGAAATGTGAAAACTGATGATGAATAAGTCTAGATGGAGATACCATGGGATGATAAAGACAATCAACCACAAATTGGTGCGCTTGGACAAGAAATATGATATCAACAAGGTGAAAGGAAACAAGACAAGTGAGAAACAACATAAGGTTTGGGATCCAGAAGGACTTCAACAATAAAGACTCGTGATCATGAGATCATGAAACATTTTAACCCCGGGAGTTTGATGCATGGACATTTTGTGTCCTAAGATAACCCTGTTGATTAGGCCTAAGGGATATTTTGATTTTCCATGAGAGTGGGTTCTCTGCTTGAAATATTGGAATTTCCTATTTTTATTGAGTTCTAGAAGTTAATTCCATATGATAGAGTTTCATTGAGTTGAAATTCATGTGAATGTAATTTAATTTTCCTTATTAAGAAGATCTCGAGAGTCTATGGAGAAAATAAGCCCCGATGGTCTATGGAGAAAGTGTTCCTCGAATGGTGATTAGCACTTACACAACTCATGGTCATGTGATGAGATTAAAGGATATGGAAAGTAGAGGTTTGGTGCATGGATACTATGCTTGATCGTGGTAATAAGGGGAGCTTAGCATCAATATGAAAGGTGATTATGTAAATCACTCTATGTGTATAACAAAGAATTCCAAAACTCTATTAAAGGAGGAAATCTGGGCCCGTGCATTAGTTTAAAATCAACACGAGTTCTATAGATTCTGTAGAATTTTAATTCTAATTTTGCACCTGTGGGAATAATAGGCTGGGAGGTCATCATTACCTAATCAAAGAGGTCATTAGTTTCAAGTAGAGGATATTTATTCCTCATAGTGACTTGGTTTAGCTATCTAAAATTAACACATAGACTCAAAGTTCCATCTTTCTTGTTTCTAAAGAGCACTGGTGCTCCCCAAGATTAGACACTTGGGTGTATATACCCCTTCTTTAACAATTATTGGAACTGCATTTGCATCTCCTTCAAATATGGTATACGCATTATGTATGAAGTCTTGGATATTGGTGTATCTCTTGGCATTACATCAATACATAATCTATATCTCTTTTTGGTGGTAAACTTGGTATTTCCTCAAACACATATACATACTTGTGTAGCATTGGAAAGTCCTTAAGGCCTGAGATTTTTTACTTGGTTGCCTCTTCCACATGAGATGCATACAATTGGCATCCCTTCCTAAGCATCTCTTCTTCATCTATATAAGGAAATATCCCTTATAGATATAGGTCTCATAATTTATTCCTTCTTCATCATGACAAGTAAAAGTCGTGTTAAGGAAATATATAACAATATGATGCACATCCAACCAATCCATTCCAATAAGGACATCATATGAGCCAAGTGGTATTATATTCAAATCTTCGTTAGTGTTGACACCTTTCATATCTAATGGGAAACCTTTGACAATATCATTAATTTTACTTTCACTCCTAGTAACCAATTGATCCAACCATGATTTCTCATGCTTACTTCTCTTCAAATGAAATATTTCAAATAAATTAGGGGTAATGTAATTATGACTTTTTCCTAAATCAATTAAATAACAATAGGCTGATTTGCAATATGGCCTTCAACCTCAATCATTTTTTATTGTTGGTATGCTTGTTTATTCTCCAAGGCTGCATATTGTTATCACCCCATAAATTATGGGAATCACCGACTAATATATATCTATCTCGTGCACTACGCAGAGTTTGCTCAATGACAAACCGGGCGGCGGCAGCTGAAACACCCGACATTGACCAAGCATAAGACTAGTGTTTGCACGAAGTTCAAAGCAAGTTACGGTGTATTTTTGGCAAAAAAGTGAAGTGGTTTGAAAGGGCAAAATTCTTATTTTTGTGGGTAAATGTAAAATTAGGGTTTATTTTCCACGTGGTTTCTGCACCATTTTTGGCTTAATTTAGCCAAAAAGGATAATTTGGCCCCTCGGCCTTGGCATTTATACAGGGTTTTATAAAGACTAACAAAATATTTAGCAAAATAACGTTGGCCTAGGGCCAACTTCCTAATGCTCAAAACCAAGGGATATGCGCCATTTCATGCACCAACAACAGACAAGCACGTGCATACACCAAACCCCAAATCCCAAGCCCAAGCCCCGGCTCATTTCCTTGACAAAGCATGTAATGATGGGTTTATTTAAGCACCTAAACTTCAATTCACCACGAAATGTGGATATTGCCCAATGAATAATAAGATATATATATAAAACGAAGTTGTTACTCCCCGTCGTGATATTCGGAAACAGTTTGCAAGGTGTCCAATGCAAAGAGCACGCGTGTATGGAGGGTTATGCCACAGTCGGCCACTACAACATCCAAGAGCCAGGTCAAAAATGCCATGGAAGCAATCAATCGTGGTTCCAAGGCAGTTGGGGTTTGATAGTGTCTATGAAACTAGTTGTACGAAATGTGGCAAACGCAGGACCACTGGTATACCAAGGTTGCTTTGCTTCTGGAAAAGAAATTTGGTCCTTGTCTAGAATCTGAATCTTCTGAAGTTCCCAAGCGTCTTGGGAGGAAACAAAAAATACACTATGATGAGAGAATGTATCGGTGTGAATGTTTGGAGCCTGTGTGGCCATCTCGCAGTCATTGTCTCTCTAGTCATCATATATTTCTTTCTATTTCAGAGTTTCAGACACATAATAAGGGAGAATGTGCATTGAACAAAGTTTCAGTTCTGGAGGAAGCTACAGAGAAGTGCCTATGATTACCGATGCGGATATTCATCTAAATATAGACGACTCTCCTAATGTTCCCTGTGGGCAGGCTGTGCCTTTCCTAGGACAAATTTCAGATTCTTCTAAGCAGTGTAGAAGGCAGGGGCATTCTCAGCGGTTCGTTCAAATGAAAATTGCAAGACCACCATCATCTATTGCATCAAGAACTCCCGATCCAACAGTCTTCCTTTAGATAGCAGTCCAACTGACATGCAATTTTATCAAAATCAAATTGAGAATATGAAAAGAAAGAATGTCACACATCTACAGCAGCATCAACAAACATTTTCAGCACCTTATAGCATTGTAATGAATGGGGGTCTAGCTTCACCTTTAACTTTAGATACCAATGCAGGAAATTCTCTTCGAAGTATTGTTTCAGATGGAACTGTGATATCTCAGAGCAACATTTTTAGGCCTACCACGCCTGCTAATTTTACAACAAACTATTAGTGTACCATCCACTACTTCTCAAGGGATTGATGTTTCTGGTTTTGTTCTTCAAAATAAAGAGTATGGTTCTGGGTCTGATCCCTGAGGATCTTGAAAAACAACGGTCCCATGCTCGATAATGAAGGCTTCGTTTGTTATCTCTTCGAATCGGTGCTTATTTTTAGGAGAAAATTGTGAAACTCATGTCATACAGTGTTTCACTGTCATTCTATTGATATGCAAGAACGGATGAGTTATGTGTGCAAAAGATATTGTGCCTATGGACAGAGGTACTACGAGATTCATTTGCTGGCAACTCACGCACTGTCATGATATCCAGTATTTCTCCAAACTCAGGCTCTTGTGAACATACCCCGGCAAACAATCTAAGACATGTCGATAGGGTTAAGAGTTTATTTTTAAAAAACTAACAAATCAAAGAAGGATATGATCTCTCCCGCTAAAACACTGAGAGAGTCATCTACTACACCACTGACTCTGCCATTGTCATCACCATTGCTTTCACAGTACACTTCTAAAAACAATAGCTTCGATCTTCAAAATGATTGCAATAGATTTGGATGGCATAAACAGTCAGATGGTGAGAGTTACCAGCATTTTACAATGGATCATGGTCCCTTATGTGGACGGGATGATAACCTCCTACATTCAGCCTGTGCAGACTATAAACTACTACCTGCAATGCCAAAAACAAAGCATCTAGCTAAGCAAGTAACAGAGATGAAGGCTTCAACTATCAAATTTTCTGATGCAGCAGAAAGGTTCCCATCTCAAACATAATCTATCAACGGACAAAGATGTTGCTCGTGGTGATATGATTATTGAAACTGGGACATGCATTTCGCTATTTTAACCAAAGAGTGCATGCCATGTTGATAATAAGCATCTGGCAATTGGCAAAGGACCATCCGTGGAACAACCACACCGGCCACACTCCACTAAGCCTACACCCATACCCCCACGTAACCTCTACCCTACCTTACCTCCACTCCCCCTACATCATCCCACATCACCATCCACTACCCACATTACTCCCATGCATCTCCATGCAAGTACTCCCCCCATCCACCATACATTAATTTAAACTAACGACAGTATATACCGGAGTCTCCCCTACCTTCCGAATTTAACGTATAACTGAATTTAAACAAAACCCAAGCAAATCTTACACGGGCCCACAATTTCCCACTCAAATTCCAGATCCAGTTCACTCCGAACCCCCAGCGCTTCCACGCTTAACGAGGGGGTCCGGAATTTTTCCGCCAAAACCATTATTTTGCCCAAGTTTACCATTTTTTGCCTAATTTACCACGCCACCTTCCAGTCAGATTATGAGAAAATGGAGACGAATTTTAAAAAAAAATGAGAGAGGCTTTTGGTCAACACAGGATGAAGAACAAAAAAAATCTCCCAGTTTCCAGAAACGGAATCAATGGTGCGTGAGAGAGTCAAAGTCATTTTCGAGGCTTATTTTTCCAGAGTTGCCATTTTCAGTTTCAGTCCGATCTTCGTGAGCTGCCACCAGCTGGGGACGGATTCGGCGAAACCGAAAGAGGGGTTTATCCAACACATGTCCATATACAATAACCTCTTTCAGTTTTTCCTGTGTGTCACCATTGAAGAGAGAATCAATGCCCGATCGAACCCCACAGTAAAACGGTCCATTTTCATGGCGTAAACCAATTGCGCGGGGAGTGGGTGGCTATTTTGGTCGAAGTCGGTTAAACCGCCTTAAGTAAATTTGTTACGATCCATTATTTATTGAGATGATTTTAATTTAAAAGGGTTGGATCTTCACTTCCTGTGGCTATTGAGTCAGAATTTTTGAACTGTTTTGCCATTAATGAAAGAGGCACTTTACGGGATTCCTATGCATGTTCACTGGTGATGTGATTTTCTCGGTTGAATGTTTTCTCACTCAGAAACACTTTGTTTTCTGAATATAATTTTTATGAATAGCGTTATGTTGCATTATTTATCTCTGATACCCTGTTCTCGATTCTAAAGATTTGAATGTTCATCTCTAAATATCTCAATCAAGAGATTCTTAAGTGATTGTTAATTGAAGCTATTTTCCTTCTCTTCTTTCCCACCATCATTTAAATTGCTATTAAAGATCCGCTGAGTTTGTTATCTCACCTTGCATGGCTCTTCAAGGTTTCTAATCAGGCCCCAGATTTTATTAATTACAAACCCCATAGCCCAATGGAGGAGTTGACTGCCCTAACCAATTTATAAACCTTTTTTACAACAAAGCCCATTGTTCTTCACAACTAGCCTAATATTTCTGCAAACAAAGCTATATTACTTGTAGAGATCCTTCTCTGAGTCTTTGAGGGATAGATCCAAGACCCGAAGCGTTTTGATGTTGCCTTCCAGAATCGCCTTTCTCAAAATTTTGGGAAATTAAGGCTACGTAGTGCTAACATAATGGCTAATCTAATCGGGGAACCTTTTTCCAGTACACTTCAAGTCAGAAGTTCCGACACCGAGCGATGAATGCAAGTGATTTAGACACCAAGAAGGCTGATATCATTCACCCGACGACTCCAAACAGCTCCAGACAGTACCAAATAAGACTCCATTGGAGGAAGAACCTCAAGCATGACCAAGCAACCTAGAAAGACCGTGTATTCAAGTTCCAATTGCATTCAAGACATATTTATTTTTATCTGCAAATCATGTTCTTTATTTTCTAAGCCCGGTCAGAAGTATATTGTTGAAGAGAATTTTGACCATCAATCAATTGATGAGTCTCAAGAGATCATACTCACAACTGTAGATTATGTACATGCTCAGCTAATCTGCACATACTGATGCACCTATAGAAATCCTAGTGAGACATAAGCCCTCTGCTTTATCTCCCCGCCTTCGCTTAAACCTCCTCGATGTTTGTCACCCTTGCTTCATCTCCCTGCGGTTGCAAAAGTCCCCGACAGATACAAGCCTCTAGAGTTTCCTCCTATTCTCCATGACCTCCTCGTCAATTACATTAATAACCGGGCCTAGGTTTGATGGGGAAAATGAGGAGATCACTGCTGAAAAACATGTCTGAATAGATGATGATAATGATTTCATTTGATAGAGACTTAAAATTGACTTCATTCAATCATTGATTATGCATTTATTACTTCGCTATTATAGAAAGAAACACCAAGAAGCTCCTTGAAAAAATGAAAAGGTTGTAGTTGATGTGGAGACCAATTTGCTGATCAAGAGGTCAAAATTAAAGGACCAAGAAATGGAGAAACTTAAGTCATCAGAAGCTAACCGAGATTTTGGCCAAGACCTTTGAAATGCCGATGCGTATCAACATAAAGATGAACTTTCTGGGTCCAAAGACATTATGTTCCAGTGACTGCAGAGAAAGACACAAAATGTATAGGGTAAAAATCGAGTTTTGATGATGATTATGTTTACAATTATAAGGCTGAAACTGTAGATGCATGGTTTGATTTCGGGAATGCAACTGATCTACTGGTCATAAAAGATGTAGGAATGCATATCATGCATCATGCTTTCGTCGATCCTATAGCAGATTACATGGAGAGTTATGCTAGCTCAAGTTGTCGAACCTGTTTACTTTATAACGACCAAATATGTCATCAACTGCCAGTGCATATTTCAGCCTTAATTTTCGTCAAGCATGATGAGGAAGCCCAAACATGGGATCAACTGCTGAGTTGGCTCCATTGGCACTTTTTCATTACCTGATTGAAGCAATAACTGTTAGATTAGGGTAGGTAGGACGCCAATAAGCTCATCAGGATGAGCATTTTCTTTTTGTCTCTTCACAGTTTATTTTCAGTTTACAGTTCGGGGGCAGCCCAATGATCAGCTGGTCGGAGAAATTCAGAGTTCATGGATTCTAAACACCTCTTTCAGAGCTATTTTCCCCATGTGGAGCCACCTGTTATCACCCCATAAATTATGGGAATCAGTCTTCTGACTGATATATATCTATCTTAGGCACTACGTGTTTGCTCACGATGCTCGGCGAAGGCGGCTGAAACACCCAACATTGACCAAGTATAAGACTAGTGTTTGCGCGCAAGTTTCAAAGCAAGTTCCGGTGTATTTTTGGCAAAAAAGTGAAGTGGTTTGAAAGGGAAAAATTGTTATTTTGTGGGTAAATGTAAAATTAGGTTTATTTGCCTAATGTGGGTTTTATAGTCTATTTTTGGCGAATTTAGCCAAAAGAAAATGGCCCCTCGGCCTTGGCATTTATACAGGGTTTTATAAAGACTAACAGAATATTTAGCAA